>JYFJ02001349.1:0-82213 GCA_000934665.2 Catajapyx aquilonaris
GGCTACGCCCCCCCACACCCCCCCTTGGGGCTGCGCCCCACTTGGCGCGCCTTCGGCGCTATGCCCGTGTTCCGCCTAATCCATCCGGTTACAGAAATCAGTGACGTCACCGGTAGCGATGAGGAGTTCCCGAACGTGCCCTCTCTGACGTATCGTTCAAAACAGCGCTTGGGACGACAGGTGGGACCATCTGTGACGTATCATTCCCACGACTCCAGGATTGAGCAGTGTAAAGCCAGGGGGTGTATGGGAGGGGGTGGCCCATTGTTCTCCTTCTTTACGACCATCTGCGGGCAAGGCCACTCGGGGAACCGGGGGAGTTTGGGGATATACATTAATTTCGCGATCTCGGGTTTGCGTCTACATTTAATTTCGCGATCTCGAAAATGGCTGGGAAATTCGCGGTTTTGAGGATTTTTGGATATTGTAACCCGGTGGCAAGGAATCCAACGGCGGAAGTCCGACGTCTCTGCGACGCCGGGAAGTGCGAAATCTTTTTCATCCTATATCCTCCTCCTCGGCGTGGGGCTTTATATATATTAGATATTTGGGAGGAGGGAGGTGCGGTGGCTGAGATGGTAACGTCTCGGCTTGCTGAGTGACATGTCCCAGGTTCGATCCCCGCCTGGGAACCCCCTTTCACTTGCGTCGGCGACGGGCTCTGACCCGCACCTTGGGAGTGTCTGGCAACTTAACCCCCTGGGAGACTGCACATGGCCCAACCTTGAGACATTGCCCTTGCACCCGTGTCCCCTCCCCAAAAATCCCTATCCTCTCCCATTGTCCTTGATTCCCTGCACCGGAGCTCGAAGAAAATGAAAAAAATATCTCAGAAAATATAGTGGTGTCCCACTCCCCCCTAAGAGAGCCGAGGGCTCTAGCACGGGACAGCAAAAATAAATAAATAAAATAAAATAAAATAAATAAGTTGATACTTTGGAATAACTTCGAGGGTCTATCGAAAATACTGTACTAAATATTTGCTTCGAATAGTGCGTGGAACAAGTGGAACGTTTGAAAAATATAAAGAACGGTCTAGGGCTTGAAAAATGGGTCCAATCATTGACCTACGGCGTAAGATATCAGTGAGTTAAATTTTGCACAACAAAACCGAATGTATTGTGCAGTGAACCAAAATATTCTCAAAGTTAATAAATACATAGGTTTCCAAATAATTGAACATATAGGGCTATTGAAAATAAAGTTCCAAATTCGAAGCAAGTATTTTAATCTTAAAATAACATACATGCTGGGGGAAATATCATTAAACTTGAATAGCAAATGCAACATGGTATAATGAGCTCCATGATATTTCCACCAACTCGGTACAGTTGTGCCAACTTATAGCCGCAAATTACATCGATAAGGTCATAATCATGCCGCAGTCTGTCTTTCTTTAAATCCATTTGTCGTCTAATTAGAGAAAACGGTTTAGCCTTCAAAAATTGCAAGTCCGTCAGTTCTTCAGTCTGGCAGTGCTTGTCTTCCGATCTCTAATCATACCGAGATGACTGCCTCATCATCACCAGCGACGTTAATAAGCATCTTAGAGTAATTAAGGGCGTTGCTGACGCCTTCAAAAGTTCCCCCATAGCTTCCGTATTAGACTCCTTTACTCTCGACTCTTAAAGCCGCATTATGCGAGCCCGTGAAATTTGCCACCACTCTGAGGAATTTTGAGCCTCCCCCACCCCTTCCGCCCCAGATGGGTGTCTCGAGAGTTGCAAGAAATTTTTGGAATTTCCTCCGTGACTATGGTGATTAGCATTCTGCTCAGAGGTAGGGTGAATACTATCAAAGCCGTAAAATGACATCTTGCAAAGGTGAAACACACTGCAACCCATAGTACGAGTAGATTAGAAAAGGGAAGAGAACAATAACATCCTTTCACATCATTGATTATACGAGATGTTAGGCTCAAACCCCGAAAACGGCCATTGGGCGAAAAAAAAACCGTCCATTCTGCAGAATGCTTCATGTCAAACCCTCCATTCCGCAGAATGCTCCTTTTCGAACCATCCATCCTGCAGAATGGACGGCCAGACCCCGAAATGCATTTTTCAAAAGGGCAGAACGCTTTCCTGGGATTAAACGTAAACGTTAGGACGCCAATTTCGTGTCGGGATGGCTGGTTTAGAAGACGCCCATAACTCGTTGTGGCAGGTTCCTGTTTCCCACTATGCCATGTAGATGCTGATGGAAATAAATCACCCTATTGTTGTTTGGCAAATGGTTGAAATACTTAACATTTGATGATGCTGTTTATTTTCCAGGAACTATTACCTTCATCATAAGAGGCGGGATTCCAATGTCCACTAGGCTCATTTGTGTCTTTTTGAGATTTGAGTTTTTGTTGTCATAAAGCATGGACTTATATGGCTTTGGAAAAATCCTCTGATTTCCGTGCTTGGACATTATTTTGGTATATTCTGACCTCAGGAGGAGGTGGGGTCGTGGGGAGTATCATAAGCTGCCAATTGACGTCCTCAGCTCATTTTTCTTGAAAATGCACTATGGGGACTTTGGAATCCGCCTCTAGCTTTCTAACAGGCACCGTCAGTCACACTTAGAATTACATTTAGTATTACTTGAAAGACATTTATATTTCTTATAAATGTATAACTTTTTGGAACTGCAACTTACGAGTCCCTGCTTACTACCTGAACTTAAAAGCTGAAGCCGATCCAAGAGATACAGATCTGGTGGAAGGAACTTGGTTCAGATCTATAAAATAATATTGGAATCAGCAGATATGAACTCATTACGAGCATACGGCCTCTCTAAAATTCCTTCTTTGGTGCCCAACTTGTAGAGACCAGATGCATTAATGTCGACAACAACCTCTAACACATTCCTGGGAGCCAAACGTCCTCAATCGACTTCAGGTACCCTAACCACGACGCTTCTCCCTGTGTCGACAGGGAAAAGTCTTGAGGTGGACAGAGAAATCATTTGCTCAGGTTGTTTTTACTGATTGAAGCTTGCACTTTGACGCTTATTTTTGTACTCTCTTTCCTCGTAGGAGTGCTCCGACTTATACCCGCACTCACGTCTGAAATACCCAGCATTTACCCGCATTTTAAATTTTTACTGACTTCCTGTTATCCTTTAAATCACATTATTCGATTAGTTTTCGATGAAACAAATCGCTCAGGATGGCAGCAGCTTCGAGTTGTTCAGCTTCAGCATGAAAACTCTGAAATAGAGTACCTGATGTCGATCGAGAATATTTTTGGCTCCTATAGGAATGTGTCAGGGGTTATTTTAGGTTACGTTAGAGCATCTAGGCTCTACCAGAAGCGACACGGTGGCGGAGTGGTTAGCGCCGCAGCCTTCCACCTCTAAGGTCCCGAGTTCGATCCCCTGGTCGGACGGAGGATTGTTATGTGGATAGAGTTTCGATGGGTTCTCTCCGTGTTCGCGTGGGTTTTCTCGGGGTTCTCCCGTTTCCTCCCGCTATCAAAATCCACCACAGCGCAGGCAATGATTAAAGTCGGTTAAATAAAAGATGATCCCCTAAGAGGCCCATCAAGGAGGCCTAGCACGGGGTATCCATTATTATTATTATTATTATTATTATTATCTGGGCTCTACCAGTTGGGCACCAAAGGAGGCGTTTTAGAGAGACTGTATGGTCCCTAAGAGTTCACACCTGCTAATTCCAATTTTAAAGATGTGAACCAAGTTCCTTCCACCAAATCTGTATCTCTTCGATCGGCTTCAGCTTTTAAGTTCAGGTAGTAAGCAGGGACTCATACGTTGTAGTTGCAAAAAGTACTACATTGATAAGACATGTATATGTCGTTCAAGTAATACTAAATGTAATTCTAAGTGTGACTAACGGTGCCTGTTATAGAACGCTAGAGGCGGATTCCAAAGTCCCGTAAGTCCATTTTCAAGAAAAATGAGCTGAGGACATCGATTGGTATAGCTTATAGTACTCCTCACCTCTTCCTGAGGTCAGAATACACCAAATGTCCCTAGGTCCAAGCACGGAAATCGGAGGATTTTTCCAAAGCCATATAAGTCCATATGCTTTATGACAACAAAAACTCGAATCTCAAAAGGACACAAATGGGCCTAGGAGACATTGAAATCCCGCCTCTTATGATGAAGGTAATAGTTCCTGCATAAATTTGCATAAATCTACCGGAAAACTTGTGCATTAAATGCACATTCAAATTTAACAGTTGTGAACTATCAGCTTTTCAGATCTTATGTGGCTCAGTTCGTTTCATTTAAAAATATTAAAAGTAATTTCTCTAACGTAAATTCTCTTAAATCGTGCTATTTGGATTGGAGTTCCTTTTGTGAGGACAGTAAATGTAAATTCTTGATTTTGATTAGCTTTTGTATTATTGTGGATGATGAGATACATTGGCACGGGGCCTTTATGATCAGGACGCCGTAACTCTGACACAGTTCCTGAAAAATAAACAGCATCATCAAATGTTAAGTATTTCAACCATTTGCCAAACAACAATAGGGTGATTTATTTCCAGCATCTACATGGCATAGTATGAAACAGGAAACTGCCACAACGAGTTATGGGCGTCTTCTAAACCAGCCATCCCGACACGAAATTTGTTTCCTAACGTTTACGTTTAATCCCAGGAAAGCGTTCTGGTCTTTTAAAAAAAGCATTTCTGCCGTCCATTCTGCTGAATGGATGGTTCGAAAAGGAGCATTCTGCAGAATTGACAATTTTTTTCGCCCAATGGCCGTTTTCGGGGTTTGAGCCTAACATATACACCTCGTAGCATTTTTCAACCTATGTTGAATGGAAGCAACTGAACTCATTTCCGCAACGGTGCAAGTCAAAAGAAATTCCTTGGTTATTTTGTAGAAAGAAAATTACATAATGTTTCACACAGTACCTGGCCATTACAAATGTTCCACTTTCATACGCAGTATGAAAATGATCATTAATTTGCTGGGGAAAATGGCACTTTCTGGAACCCCCATATCCAAGACGTAGGAAATGACCCCACAATTAGTACACTCACCAACTTAAATCACAGCATAATAGCCTCCACGTGCCTCCAATTCCATACGCCCAAACAAATTCCCTCATTTATCTTCAGGGTGCTGCTTTAATTCGGTACTACATTTGAAGCACCTGGAGTGGCAGCCTTAAAAATAAGAGAATCGAGGGGAGAAAAAGGCTTGGGTTTCTTTCTCAATAGCATTTCCCGCCATCCTGACCGTCTCCCGTCGAAAATTTCCATCCGGTACAATAGTGAAAAAAAGAAGACCACGAGGAGAATGGGAAAAAGGAGGGGTCGGTTTGCCGGGAAGAAGAGGATACTCCCTTCTCCCCAGATTGCAACTGCTGTCAATTTGGATGAGTCGTGGGATCCCGCAGGCTATGGCACCACCACGTTTCAACCTCAACCTTACAATTGATTTCCACCCCCCCCCCCCATCCATCCAACCCTACCCTTCCTTTTGCTTTCTCCCTACCCTTTCAAATGAAAGTTCAAAAAAAACTCGGCACCTGCCATCTTTTGTCCTGTCAATCCAACAGGACCATTTCCAGTGGGACACTATTGCGTGTCTCCAATTAAGATGGCGACGCTTGATGAGCAACAGGAAAACCGCAAAACATCGTCCAATAAAGGTAATTGGTGTGTCAATTGAAACGCTGGACAGATCCTGTTCAAAAGTTTACAGAGTTGTTCTTTTTGTGGCTGGCAGAGGTGCCCATGTTACACTACCGCAATATTGCGAGTCATGCGTAACTAACTGCAACAAACGACCAATTTTTGTACACTACAGTACAGCCCCGCCGCATTATAACTACAGAGTGTCGCTATCCAACTGAATAATCAGACGCATTTTTATAATATTGCATCATTAAGTACACACTGGCTACACGGTAACTGTCCGTTATTTCTGGTGGGACAAAGATCGACCTTAAGCGTTGCTGCTGAAATCATGTAATTAGCGAGCAACCCTGATCAATGACCAATCCGTTTAAATTTGGTGTGGTCTGATGAGATCATCTGAGGTCCATTGAAGTGGTCCTCCCCTGGTAGCCATCTTTTTTTGTGTGTGAAGCGTGAGGGAGCGGAACGTTTCACATTAATTAGGAAATGGGGAAGGGAATTTCATTTATAAAAGTTGCCTCGCTTCCTGAGATATGACCCCTACTTTTTGCTCCTTCTTGTACAGGGAGCGCGTGGCAGTTAATGCGCCAGGCAATTTTTCACATGCCAGTGCTAATTCATGCGGCCTCTGATGATGCTTTTTTGGGACCAACACTGACCATTATTATATGCATCCTGCTCTTCTCTTCTTTGCCACAGTGTATGGATTTTCCGAAACTTTCCGCAATGCAAGTGAATAAATAATTCGTGAAAACATGTGCATTCAAGCGGCCACACTCAGCCATGTTTGTTGCTGCCTTGTCATGCGGCCACGCCTGGCTCATGTCATGTGTGAGAGAGCTATATTCTTATTGGATACATGCCAGAATGTTCACAGGCCAAAAAGTATACGCCATATGATTTCTGTAACTGTAGGCATAAATTCGGAACTTGCCAACTTGTAATAATGATCATAATTGGCATTGAAAAAGAGCATAATGGTGACTTGTTACCTGATCCTTGAACCTGGAACCTCACTAACACCCCCAATTTAAAAGTAATGCCTCAGTAAGTGGTGGCCCATTAAGATTAACAAGAAATTGTAACACATTTCAACCTGGGGGTCTCTCAGGCGAGCGTGCATAATTCAAGGGAATAATTAGACTGTCGTTCCACCCAATTCGGTCCTCCTTATACCAAGCCTGACCCCCTGGTTGCCATCCTACTTGAGCTGGGGCTCATCTGTCGTCATTTTGGGACACCCCCACCTGAACTATCTCCCCCCCGTTTTACAGGTTTTCCGAACTCAATCCAGCCACTTCTCATGGGGGCAAAAGAGGACATCCATAAATTATATCGGCTCTGGTCCTTCCCCCACATGAAATTTTAACTTTGTTATTGAGCCTTATTTTTGGTCGTGCACGGGATGAAATGGCGCTGCGGCTCCTGCTTTGGGCTTTTATTAGATCTGCAGACCGGTAACATCAGCCTACCCTGGGTCACACTGTTGGCCCCTTTTTTCACCGAGATAATGTAGTTGGTCGGAGAAAGGGTAGGAATATCGCATTAGTATTAATCCGGCTTGAACAATAGCCTAATAATAGAGAGAGAGAAAATATTAGAAAATAACAAATCTTCATTCTGGATACTTAAGACGCAAGTTTGATTGAGAAAGAAAAGCAGGTCATATCCCAAATGTATAATATGCCACTGTAGTGCCAGAATTCAAGTAGACACGTATAGAGAACTATTTTAATAACCAAGGCAGTAGCTCGGTAATTTTAACGATAGTCGTGGCTTTGTTGGAGAATAAATAAATGAGTAAAGGAGGCCAAAATCAAGTTCACTCGGTGCAATCAAATTATGACCAGCATCCTGCCATCTGAAATTCAATCATTAGGAGTAGACTTGATACTAAAGTTGGGGAAGGTTTCCTCTCAGAATTTCCCGGAAGCCCTTCCAAACTGCACTCTTTGTTTGTTCGTGACTAGAAAGGGAAGGCAAATTTCTTTTCCCGTCTGTGTTATATGAATAAAATAACGAGTCGAACCTCCACGATAGAGTAATCAGGTAAGTGTCATCATTTGAAGATAACTTTACAAAAACACTTGTCATAATCGACTGAATCAGCGAAAATGAAGATCTTAGACCTGGATTTGCATGGGACTGACAAGATTATCCTCTGACTGACTCTGCAATCACACACAGCGAACTTGCACTTCAATATAGAGTATGAAGGCAGGAATTGGTATGGATAGCACTGTTTCATATTGCATGTCAATGGGAGTCGCAGGAGATAACCAGGTGATTCTGGAGACTGATCGAAAGAGGTCATCATATCCATATAGGATTTTCTGCAATTATTCAAAATGCACTGGGTGTGTCGTACGAAGGAAAGTACCATATTATATTGTCTAGGTGAGAAGAAGACAGTCTAGAATGATTGTGAGCCAAAATTATTGATCAAAACTTTGCTCGAGTAGGCCTAATTCCGGATAAGAAGAAGTCAGCATTAAACAGCGTTCGTGCTTCCTGCTGCAGTCGCTTAGAGATTCCGAGATTGGCTTCCGGCAGATGTTGTGTGACAGCTGCCAGTTATTCATTCCAAATGTTTAGCAGGATGTATACACTGCAAAGAACTATTGATTTCAAGGCGTAGGTCTATCGAACCTTGCCAAGTTTTAACATCCCGTATTTCTTGGCTATTAACTTTGCTTTTTGGTAAAGAGTTAGCAACAATGAAATGCATGCAGTTACAGATTTCCACACGTTAAGAACATCCCAGATTTGTGCTACCCCCCAATACAATCCAAGCAATGGAAGTGCATGTGCCATCTCAAATTTGACTATATACTTGTATGAATTCCGGCATGAAAATCTGGGTATGAAAATAGCAGTAGTCATTAATATCATTTGGAATATCAAAGCAACCGAGAGAGACGGTGTGTGTAAGAGGCAAACTCATTGAAATGTTAGGTTAATTTGAAAAGTTATTGATCTGCCAAAATTTCCTGGATTTGTGGTCCATGTAAGATATCTTTGAAGCACATACATTGCACTTTCTGAAGGAGAACAGGGGCGAAATCACCATGTATAAGTAGCCTAGTTGTTATTGACAAAATTAAAATTGAAATCGATCAAATACACCAGTAGCTCCAGCTGTAAAATTCATGTTGTGCAAGCGCAGACTAGCAAACAACAGGCATTCAGAAATGCCTTTGAATAGGAGGGTCCTAAATGAAAAACAAAACAAGCGGATCGATTGAAAATTAATGGTGTCTGACACACCCCTATTCCCTTACAGCTGTTGGGTCTTTCAAACGTTAGTATTCGATCCCAATTTGGGGCGTCATCGAGAAAGGCAGAACTTGGCCTCCTCTTCCTTTTGACGCCAGCAAGGGAACTGCTAGAGTCGAGTGGAGTGTCGTAAAAGTGCGCTTCCTAAACATTACGAGCATGAGCTCGAATGAGAAGCGGCCAAATGGGGTGATGAGAAAAACGTGCGAGGACACATCCAGGAGTGGTTAAGGGGGTACACTGGAGGTAGAGGAGGAGCGGGGGATAAAGGAAATTATACCTTGGGGAGCGGCCAATGTCCACTTGACCGTGTTCTCCTCTCCTTTTTGGAAGCGGCCTCTCGTGTCCGGGCTGCCAATGTGACGTGTGCCGTGTAAAGCAGGATTACGAGGAGAGCTTCCAGCAGCCACTTTTCAGATAACGCCAACTTTGTTTTATTTCGCCAACAATTTGGCTGGCCAAAAGAGAGGACAGCCATCTTCCTTTCCAAGGCAGTCTACTCAGCTAGCAACCGAGCCAACATAATACTCTATATCATTCTGTGCTGGATTGACCACAATTGCCACAGGAACGTCTCAAGAACTGGAATATTCATGACACGGATAGATACAGAGAGTTATCATGTGTCACCAGCGGCATGGCCTATACACACAGCTGACACAGGAATTTCTTTGTCACAAAGGCAGGCAAGAATGTGAGGGTGCGAAATGGCAAAACACCCACCATTAGGCCTAACGACGCCTGTGAAGCGGCGTCAACGGCACGAGCTTCACAGGCACAGTAGGAGGCACGCAATCGAGAGAAAATGGTATATTACAAAGCAGAAAGGGAGAGGAACAAAATACTTTGTAGGCGACAAGCAGGACTGCCAGGAGATTTATTATTATGCATTAAAACATTACTCAATTTGCACGTAGTGTAGCTTCCTCTGGCTTGTCTACTGAATTTGGTGTCTCTGCACCTGGTCGTCTTACATACAGTATTATCGGATTTTGTGCGTGTGAAAAGCTCGTGGCGACATGTCCAGTGGCGTCTACGTCGTTAACGGTCGGTGCCTCATCAATGCGCAAAAACACATTTTCTATTTATTTTGGACCATGGCCGCACAATATTCTGGCTCTGTGCCTGGACCATACAAAAACCAGCATTACAAGTAGAAGCACAGCTATATAGTCGAATTATACCACAGCTTGTAGAGTTTGCCTTTATTGTTACGACAATAAAAATGATAGCATACAAACGTCTCTCGACATATTCACTTGCATATAAAGTGATCAATAAAAATAGCGAAATGTTTCATATTTTCACAAGCCCGACATTGAGAGTGAAAATTATTGCATTTGAGTTTTGGCGCAGCCTAATACCATCCTACCCCAAGGGGCCCAAGGAAAGGGCTCCCTATTCTCACCACTCTGCCAGGCCATTCCGCAGCCTATATACCTGCCTGACTCTACACATAGAGAGCTGCAACCGTTACAATATTAATTGTGCCTAATTAGCAAAACTCCATGCACCAAGAGCATCACATGCGCATGAATTAGTGCAACTACGCGACACACTGCGCAATTCAAGAGAGAACATTATTTGCTCGTGTGTGTGAGAGAGAGGGGGGGGAGGGAGAGAGAGAGAGAGAGAGTCAGAGTCAGTTCTGAATGCACACTTTGACCTGTGAGGACTATTACGCACCTGAAAGCAACAGCGGCTGAAAGGGAATTGTTCCGCTTGAATCACTCCATATTGAGCATGTTATAAAACTAGGTTCGTGCGCTGGACACTGTTTCATCTCTCCTCTATATAGGTCTATCCCGGTACTGTATACTTCCACTGCTTCATATTGATCAAAAGTCCAACATTTGTACACTAGACATCCGGGGGGACATTATGCCAGCATGCTGCCTTGCTCGGTCTCTTGGGGAAAAAATTCTCGGAATGTAATTTTGCCTGACTAGTGTACATCTACATCTGCCATTCTATGCCAAGAGAAACTGGATCGAAATACCTGCACCGCAGAGGACGGCAGGGTGATTCAACAAGGACCACCCACTTCATACGACGAATACTTGGTGTTCAGGTCTCCGAGCTATTTAATTTTCTTGAAAGAATGCACATTATATTTGGATGACAACAAATGTTCAGAAAATAATAATTATCTCATTTTTGTAATCAACAATCTTTAGACACTTTACTTAGTTGCAACTTTATAGGGACATAAATGGTAAAACGTAATATTTATCCAGCACTTTTTATAAATTTTGCAGGTTTCAAATTGGCACTCCATTGAGGTAAAATATTTGTTCTGGAAATTATAACCAGACAGTGTATATTAATACTAACAGGCACAGGATATTAAGTAAGCCTACATTCATTTGCAAATTGTATTAATGTTCCCCAGGTGATCATTATTTTATGGACAGGTATCTTGGTTGGTGTCTGTCACCCCGTTTTAGAGGTAACTGGCTTAAAACACAAAGCACACAATCCTTCATTGAAGCCTGCCTTGCTAATTTAAAAGCCGCTGTTACCGTGCCGTTTTAAAAATAAATAAAGGCCTGTTCGTGTGGCCAGTCGCTGAAAGAATCAGTGTCAGTGGCATTCCCAGTGCAAAATGACACAAATGAACAAGAATTGGAGTAAACCTGGATATATATTTTTATTATACTGTAAAATATTAAATTGCATCCGAATTTTGTAGAAGAAATTTATTCAATCAATAATAACATTCCCATACATTTACTGCAAACTCTATCCACAGCGATAAGCTGTGAGTGTTTTACAGAGTAAAAGCATTTTCGCCGTGAGTATGGCAATTTGGATGACGAAAAACGAGGAATTTGCTCACACAGCATCAAAAATTGAGATACGATCATAATATGCCCTTCGGAACAGAAAATGAAGGAGAAATTAATAAGCTTTGGGTTTTCCATATGGCCGCCTATCATGTAGTCGAATGTGGTCGAGCAAATCTCATTATTTCCACCAATGAAGCTCTGACAAAACCAGTTCTGCAAGCAAAATCATCTACTTCTGAGAATAAATGACGATTATTTGCAAGCGCTAACAGCTAATTCTAACTTTCATAATTGCAACCACCTGAATCCAATAAAGTTCTATATTATTTTGTGCTTTGAAAATTATAAGCAAACTACAAACAAACATTGCTGTAATTGGGTTTTAAATTCTCGAATTAACAGGAATTTTCAGGAGATGCCTATGTTTACAAGACTGGAACTTGTAGGAGCTGCTGCCTTGTTTTTTTTCTTTGCATTATGTAGGAGTAGGGTCTGCGTCCTATTACAGGCTGCTATATGCGCTTTTTAAACTAGTACCAAAATATTCTGCTGAAATGATGAAAATGATGATGATTATCGGTTACCCAGCGATAGGCCTCTTTGAGGATCATGTTTTAAAGTCCCGGTCGACTTTATTAATCGCTGAACTGCTGATGAGGAAACTGGCGAACCCATCTCATGGTTATCGAGAGCTTGGCCGCCAAGCATAGCACTCTTATGCCTATGGTTCAACATTTAGAAACTCTCCTAACTCCAAAAACTAAGTTACAGTATATAGGAAGATGTTTCTTATTACATGAACATTCCTTGCTGAATTGGAAAATCGAGCTTGGGCTCTTCGCAACATTCCCTAGCAGCGTCCGTCGTAATAGAAGACAGGCATGTGAAGATTGTGGTATCACAGATTTCGAAAAAAAATCAGAAAAA
The DNA here is from genome assembly GCA_000934665.2 of Catajapyx aquilonaris. Lineage (NCBI taxonomy): Eukaryota > Metazoa > Arthropoda > Diplura > Dicellurata > Japygidae > Catajapyx > Catajapyx aquilonaris. The sequence continues at coordinate 12,602 of JYFJ02001349.1, forward strand.
AAGTTTTTAAAGAAAATTTTATGCTTTCAAGGGACATGTCAGGCTCACGGGCTCTATTTTACATGAAGGCCTGCTAATGAGATGCATGCAAATATTTCAAAACAAAGTGTAGCGATTATATTATATTCTGGTAGTAATCTTTACCTAAACCGTATAGTCTGTATGAAGCAACATATATGACTTTAATGTGGGGGGGGGGGAGTTATAAACGATTAAACGTTTTCAGCTATCAGTGACATAAACGTCCCACGTAAAGGTCTGCTGAAGTGCTAGCAGGCAAGCAATCCGTTGTGAGGTCAGCGCGATATGTCCAATAATAATCAGCAATTTGGAGGGTCGGATGCACGCGAGGTTCGCGCCCCAATGTGGATGTATACTTAAGCGTTTCTTTTATTTTCCTTTGTTGATGTTAATTTGTTCCTTTTTCAAAGCTTGAAAGTATAATAATAATAATAATAATAATAATAATAATAATAATAATAATAATAATAATAATAATAATAATAATAATAATAATAATAATAATAATTATTATTATTATTATTATTATTATTATTATTATTATTATTATTATTATTATTATTTTTATTATTATTATTTTTATTATTATTATTATTATTAGTTACCAATACAGTGTATTCAACCGAAGCAGGTTGGTGTAGGGGATAAGGAGCCCGCCTGCTAATCGGGAGGTCCTGGGTTCGAATCCCGGGGCCGCGGCCGGCGACCCTGATCATGGTTTTCTGTGATTTTCCATGGTCCCCTCCAGGACAATTCCGGGGTCGTTTCCGTAAAAATAGGCCACCTGGCCACAGCCGCTTCCTTCCTTCCCTATCCTTGGTCCCATCCAATGGAGGTAATCCACCCCCCTAAGGGAGCCAACGGCTCTAGCACGGGGTATGATAAATAAAAAAATAAAAAAAATACAGTGTATTCAGTATGTAACTAACTTGTAAGTTCAGCCTGAATAGGCAGCAATGACCCAACACCTCAATTTAATGCAACCCACAATCACAACCCAAACGCAGTGGGCTAACTAAGTGTGATAAAGCCCTCATGAAGACGCGGCGTAGTTATGTCATGCAGGCCTACTAAACACTAGTTACCTCGAAAATTGGCCTGTCTTAATGCAAGAGGCAAGATATGACAACTCCGCGTCTTCCCGAAAGCCGTGTCACCGAAAGTTATTACGTTTAGATTAGGATATGGGGAGGGACTAAGATAAGGTGCATCACGACTGCTCTTTAAGGTAGAATACAGAATACTTGTATGTGTGTTGGGTTGACTGGTATATAAGGACAGTCTGTCATGCACCTATTGACAAAATGAAGGTATCAAATTGTCCGAACATACGCAAATAGCCACGCAGTATGCCCAGACTGTGTAACGCAGAGCTCTAGCGTCGAGGTCGATAAGCACGAAATAGCTCCTAGACCTTGATATAGGTACACGCAGCAAAACAAGATGGGCTATTCCACCTACGAGCTCAGCCGCTTCTAAACCGCCCCTGTAATTTCCAGGTGCAATTAATAAACCTCCCTTGCAATAACCTTTGGAAACAAGCTCTGACCACACACCTGCTTAATAATTTTCAGCATACTTAGACCTATTATTATGCTCGCACTGCACGATCAATTTTCTGGCTCAGCCCCCCTACTAACGATTAGCAGAGACCCTTCCGCGCAGAGTGTCATCGTAAACATTTCCATTATGCAACAAAGGCCACTAAAATCCTTCCATGGCGGTATGTGTGGGTCGCCCACACTTTCCACTTCTCCAATGTTCCAGTCTTTCTTCCCGGCTTTTGAAATCAGTTCTAATCTGGCAACTCACACATGGCAAGTGGAAACATGCATGGATTCATTTTAGTCTCACCTTCAGAATCCATCATTCTACACCTGACTCGCCTGTCGGCTGGTCACATTATTACTCCCCGCCCCTCCTCCCGATTATACCTTAACTAGTTGGGTATTACGTTCACCAACTCGCCACCAGTACAGCGCCTGGTGTGCTGATTTCACTCTCGTGTAAACATAAAAACAGTCTTTGGTTTTGCAAGGTGTTGCAATTGAAACATCTTAGTTTTTTTATGCCTATGCCATAGGTATTTTAAAAAACTAAGATGCTTCAATTGCAACACCTTGCAAAACCAAAGACTGTTTTTATGTTTACGCGAGAGTAGCCAGGAATGGTGGACATTGTGGCAGTGGAATTAGACACCATGATCTCACTTCTTTGCGGACCAATCTTAAATATGGAAGCGGAATTTTGTCACACACACACCGTATATTTCATATACGTGTTGAGATAAAAGAAATATTTCAATTGGAAGTAGCTTTTTCGGACCCAAGAGCAAAATGCAATGCAAAACCTCATAAGCGGAACCCGCGGAAACGGACACCAATTACTTCCAACATAATTAAAATATTAATTTTTAGAGTCATCAGGGTAAGCAGGAGTATATTACCTTAGTGTACATTGAAAAATAAAATTAATTCGATCAAAATTAACCGAGTTACAGCTGGTTTACACTGCTCTGGGCTCAGGAGTAGCAAGGCCGATGTCCACCATTCCTGGAGACTACTTAAATTTAATGGTTACTCAGAATGATACACATGACACAAATTTTTAATTCTTTTCATATATGACGCTTTGCGCAGTTGTTGCGTGAAGCCAGATAGAAATTCAGGGAGTGTGTTGTCGATATAGAATCGAGCAACATTCAACGTGGAACAGGGGTGCTGCAATTCAAGAATATCGAAAAGGCCTCCGATTTGACGCTGAGTCGGAGGCAAGCGAGAATGGTCTCTGTCACTCTCTACTTTACAAAAGTAAAGTGGTCACGCAAAGTTTGTAAAAGATGGAGACTGCTGTGTCAGGTAACGGCTGCCTAAAGCTTACGTTTTGTAAAATTGTACACTTTTGGAACTAATTACCGTAATGTGAATATCAATGAAACATGGTGTAATACTTCCAAATAACACTGCCTAAATTCACAATGATATGGAAAAGGGCGTAAGTCACAATGAGAAATGTGCCACAAAAAGAAAAACAGGTAGCCTCCATTTAAATGTTAAACTCATAAACTGCTTTTACTTTAAATTTTCATGACTTTGTGTTAACAAATCCAACAATACAAAATCTTTTGTGTAATAAAATCTGCTTCAAGGTGTTCTCAAAACGGTTTTTTCCCTAGCCCCTGTGAAAAAATATTATTTGTGCCGACTTACGCCCTTTCCCATGTCAACGTCTAAATTTATAATAGAAGTCACGACACTAGACTACATGTCTACAATACAGAATCTAAATAAAATAGTCTGTATGCTACATTTCAAACGCTTCTTGTAAACATTTTAGAACTCATTTACGAATCTTTAGGACTTAAAATTCGGTCTGAACAAATAAGCAATTTATTATGAATGTGACTTTTGGATGTCCCGTATTGTCCTGTCATTATTAAACCCGCCATGACTCTAGGCAATATTATATAAAGAGCGAGCTTTTTTGGGTACGGCCATATGGATTAACAAAATTGGAAGGTTACCAAGTAGTCATTTTTTTCGCCAATACAAAACCGTCCGCTATTTCCTTGATCCTTCTCACTGTATAATCACAGGGCTTCTGACATTTTGCTCTACTCTATGATTTAAGAATTCATGACTCATGAAATTAGCTGTCACGCATCAGTAAAATATCAGAAAGGTCAGAGATGGTAGCATAGTAATTAAAATATATTATCTCCCTTCTCCTTCAGTAAAATCTTCATCAAACAAAGTGCTCTCACCAAGTGGCAGTTTATGAGTTTCTCTTGCACTGTTCTTAAAGAGTAACCTGTAATTTTACAATTAAAACGCGAATCGGCTTACTTCTACTGCATCCTAAAGTGCTGGTCGTTATTACCGCTCCTCATACCGATCACATCAGCTGTAGTATAGCCATGTATTGTACGGTCGTACTCATATTACCCAACCAAGCAAATGAGGTCGGTCTCCTTTCATTAATATCGCCCCTCAAAATCCCAGCTATGGGCACAAACTGCTACTTAAATTGATGGGATACAGCAGCAGCTCAGGGCTCAATAAATCTGAGAAATCCTTTCATCAGTACGCTGTTGTGGCAAATTGTAGTGACTGGTCAAACATGCGGGGTGTCGCCGTCAAGCCCAAATTACTGAACTGGGTAGCGGGAGAGTGCAACTTCATCAAGGAATTATTATGTTCTTGTGTAACTTAAATCTGCATACTTACTATTAGACTGCCGCTTTCAAAGCTAATGAATGTTTCACTTCCAGACTTTCAGACTCTTGAAACCAAATCTCATGTGATAAGCTGCATGGAAAGGGTATAATATCCGCGATTTTGGACCCACCCTTTATGCGACTATTTTCAGATCTATCAGATGAGGTCCGGCATATTTTGAAGGCACTGGCAGACATAATTATAGGCACTGGTGCAGACATAGGATACCATTACCTACTTTGTACACCCGCATAGTACAGATTACTATCAACCTACACTTTTCCTGCTTTTTTTTGCTCTTTCGACATTCACAACTCACAAGATTGTATATCTCCGATTACGGGACTAGCTGCAATGATTGTCAGGCAACACACTGAGCGTTAAGCATAGGATTTATCGCCACACTTATCGTTTCCATATCCGTGTATCATTATATCTGTGCGTGATCGGAGAGTTTACAGGGCTCCTTTCCATATAATGGCCCACATTACGGCAATATCACACAGCGATGCCCTGATTCGCTGTCCTGCTTGTTAGTGCATTATTGCTATAAGCCCTATTGAAACGAATGATTTCGCTCATCCTGTAAATAATTTGACGAGCTCAGTGCAATTACAAAATCGCTCCAGTTTTGCCATGCTATTTGCGGCGTTCATTGTCCATGTTCAAGAACCGCAATTTATTTACGGAAAAATTCAAAAAGTTTGTGTGTCATATTAATAACTGAAAGAAATATCGCATGCTGTTTCTACTATAGTAGTTCTCTACCACAAATGGGACATGACTACTAATTACACTCGACTTGCTACTGTTATGCCTATTGCATTAAAAAAAGTTGTCATCACTCATCATTCGTGTGAAACTAACTAATCTTCATTTGAACTGTACCTCCAAACTTTCTCCTCAGGTTATACGGTATTCTGAAAGATCGAATATTACGAATAAAACCTGAATATGAATGAATATTTCTGAGCGGAAGTAACGTTTTAAACCCACACTGCCTTGAGCGGATGATGAGTACTCACGGGGTTAAAGGGATTAAAAATAACTATTTTGTGCCAGTGTCCCCCTCTCCTCCCCCCCAGGGGCCCAGTTCTGTGGGATCAGTGGGACCTTTGATGTGGCCACATACGAAACCATATAGGCATAATTATGCTGTCCTACATGTTCCTGAACATGTGGTTCAAACTACCGCTATTATGCGGCTATTTAAGTATTCCATTTGGGGTGTATTAATTTTGTGCTACCCAGGGGTGTTCCTTTCTGCAAGTATGCCATCCGGCCTCCAGTGGCTTATTACACCCAAAAGAATATCAAATATAGCGGCTAGAAAATATATACTATATACAGCATGGGGCTGCACCTAAGACACGCGGCAACCCACATTGCACCTTTCCACCTGTGGGATACGCAAGCTAGATTTCCACAGATACTTTCGGGACATCCTATACGGTATATGTAAGACCGTCTCTGACATCCACCTTGTAAATCAAACCGGGTTTGACATGTTGGGGAGAAAGGGGTGGGAGAGGTAAGTGAAGGAGCTGAGAGAAATGACCCGGGGGAAAGCTTTTGAACGCTCCCTCGCACCAAATTGTCACGATGGGAAAAACAAACTAATCGCCCTCTGTATCCACAAAAGGGCTTAGAATGCAATCAAACACTTGAACAACTGGTTAGCAGGGTACCCTTGAGCTTACTTCCCCTTTAATTTACTTCCCACGGCTCTTGTATTCTGTGAAAATGGTCTGTCATTTTCGAGACGGATTGGCCACCAGACTCCATTTTCTTTCTTCACTCTTGCTCTCTTTCCGTCCGCCACAGATTGTCTCTAGAACTTACTCTCTTGTGTTCAAAAGTCTCTTTGTGTTAAGCATCCCAGCGATGAATATTACCTTCAAATTGTTGCCAAAATACAGGGTGTATCTGAACTCAGTGCCCCGACGTATATGACTGCCTTCCTAGCCACCAGAGGATCGATTTAAGTATAGGAGTCATATGTCTGGGCAGCCTCATTACTGAGATACACTCTTTAGCGATTTTTGCCTAATCGCTCCTTCTGACTTTTAAATAGAATTTTCTGGTGTAACTAGCCAAAGAGGCCTTACCACCTGTGGGCAACAAACCAACAAAGTCCCGCCCCCAGACCTTCCAGAGCCTTCTGACTGGGGGAGGGTTCGATGGGTGGCCTAACCGACAGGATATTTTGTACTATACATGTTTGCGGCCAATTATCTCCGTAATGAGGCTGCCCAGACATAATGACTCCTATACTTAAATCGATCCTCTGGTGGCTAAGAAGGCAGTCATATACGTCGGGGCACTGAGTTCAGATACACCCTGTATAATATTGTGCATTGCCTACAGTGAATGTTAGAGCACAAATCCATCAGAGATCGAACCCCAGTGGTATAGTTCAGGCAGCAATCTCATAAATTTTCGACCCACCATCAAAATGGCCCTTTCCGAAAGTTAAGTCATCATCAGGATGAAGACATTGGTGTGCTTTGTAAACACTCGAAGAACTTCCTCCAACGACCCATTCGTTCTCCTGCACTTCTCTTCTATGTTTTGACTTTTTATTAAATCAACTCTCTCTCTCCCTCTCTCTCTCCCTCTCCTCTCCTACCCTTGCGATTGTCTTGTCCCTTACCTGCAGAACTTTTTTTTTGTATAACTTTATCTTGATTGACTACAATAGGATTGAAAAGAGCTTAGTATGCTTGCATTATAGGGCAGTGCATTTAGCCTAATAATTTTACATAATATATTATAATTTATTGATAATAATATAATAATATAATAATAATATAATAATAAATAATATAATAATATAATAATAAATAATATAATAATATAATAATAATATAATAATAAATAATATAATAATAATAATATAATAATAATATAATAATAATATAATAATAAATAATATAATAATAATAATAATAATAATATAATTATTTATATGTATAATACTTATATGCATAAGTTGATAAATTTATTATTGACTACAAAATAATGTAATATTCAATTAGTAAACTGTATGTGAGGTACCGGTATAGGATTTATAATTTATCTCGAATACGCAGTATTCTTACCCCCTTATAAGCATAAATGTTTTTTCAGCATAATTATTCACGAATGATATTTGGTCACTTCCCAGCGGTCATTGTGGCCAATAGGAGTTTGAATTAATTTGGCACTAAAATGATTAAAATTAATGAAACAGATACTTTCAGAAAACTACTGTAGCCTACTATTTTGGGGTCAACATTAGATTGTCGTCCATTCATAAGACAGAATAACTGGGCTGACGATGAGCAGAATGAGATTCAAGTAAGGAGTCGGAGAGATGGAAGCGGAACGCCATCTTGAATCCGGATTCACATATTGTGGCTCATGTAAGCGGAAATTAAAGGCGCCCTTGAGGCATTTCGGAGTGGATAACTGGGTAGTTACATTTTGGCACGAGCCATCCGAGAGCCTTTGGCACACAATTGCCGACTCTTAGCAGGTGCTTGTTAAAGTTCACTACTGATTGGATTGGGATTCAAAATGCCTCTTTTCCAGCTTTCCTGCCTATAGGAAATCAAGTGCTTGGATATCGTACGAGATTCCGCCTTTGGAAGGTGTGTGCTTGCCAGTTGCCACCAATCTTGGAAATTTTGAGAGGCTCTTAAAGTACATATAAAAATAAATCAAAATAAAAATGCTTCGCTCGGGGTATAACTCGCTAATTGAAATAAGAAAAGAATTCAAATCATGCTGCATAATTACTTACTATATAAGCATGTAGGTCATTATAAACTTAATGCCATGTTGTGCAAAAGTATACCGAGCTCGTTATCTCAAATGCATTATAAACTTAAGTGGTGATTTTTTAAATTCGTAATTTCTCCACGATGGGACCATTGGCATAGTCGGCTTCACACATCAAACCTGACAATTAGAATGCCGAAGTTGTCCCTAGGATCGTTTTCTGGGATTTGATGAGGGACCACGGTCCCATAGGAACTTGCATATCGTGCATTTCGTTCGAGATGAGAGTCACATGTCAGATCAGAACAGATTCAACCAGACCCGAATAATCACACTTCAAGTTTGATAGGGCAGGAATTTTGGCTGAAATGGGAAAGCCCTGTGGGTGGGCGCTAGAGGGGAGAGTGGGTAACGTGTTTGCATGATTCCTCGGCGTTTAATTGCACGGGTCTGCCACTAACTTGCGATACAGGGTGTATTTGCACTCAACCCACAAGCTTTATGTGGTATTCAAGTCAACTTCTGTCCCCAATAATATTAGCACATTTTAATATTTTTTCTCTGCAGTTACGGAACATGTATACGCGTATGAGGTATAGTCTGTCATAGTTTGTTCCGTGACATGGTTGATCATGGACTGTTGCTTTTGACGAGGATTCTTTCTCCATTGCCAGCAATCTTCTGTTCTGCCGGGTAATCTTACGATACATTTGGGATGATCATATAGTGCAACCTTAGCAGCTTGGCACCTAATAGAAATAAGACTGTCCTGTTTTCGTGGACCGTCAGCCAGTAGGAGGAATGAGGCGGGAGGATGGAAAGGGCTGGGTGGCCGTCGTTTTCAGCGAAAAGGGAGGCGAGGTTGACGGTAGATAGAGCTCGGGGGGTTAGTGGGGGAACCAGGCGGGAAAAAAACCTGGGGAAAAAAACACCGCCGCTACTCTGGCAGCGAGCGTGGCCATTGAGTTACCCCAGCTCAATAAAGTTGGCTTCACCTACGGAGTTGCACATTGGCTTCCACCCCCTGTATCCCCTCCCTTCCCTCGGTTGACAAGGCCGTCGGGTGCGGCATGCAAAGCCGTGCCCTGCAGTGCCCCGGCTACACTTACACCCGAGCAGAGTCGAAACTTGACCAGCTCTAGAGGTGGGAGGCGTCTGTAATAACACTTAGGGATGGGCAAGAGGACCAGCTGCACAACTACCTCGGGGATTTCTCTCAAGTGCCAGATTTCAATTACATGCACCAGCTGGGAGTCACTTTCTTTCTCTAATACTTTGCCCTGGAATTACCTGGGATCCTTATGAAACGGGGCTAAGAGAGTCACTTCACTACCGAGTCAGCCGAGTCAGCTTTACTGTCATTTCTATTTCTTTTTTATTTTTTAAATCGCGGGGCCAGTAGTAAGGTCAGCCACGGTAACATATTAGTATAATTATTACGTTCAATGTGCTGTAGACCGTTCAAATCATTTTTGGCACTAATCATGTTCGCTAGGTGAAACGTAGAGATGTTAACAGACCTGCATACATGTTCGCATGGGTTTTCTCGGGGTTCTCACGTTTTTCTCCACATTCAAAATCCATCAGCAGGGCAGGTGATAAATTAACTGGAATTGAAGACATGCTTCCCTCAAGGCTAGTCATCAACTTGGAGTCTACATGATTGTGTCACTTGAAAAGGGACGCTGCATAAACTTTCATTCATATTTAAAATTTACCTCTACTAAATCACTCGCCTTATTTCAGGATATTACAAAGGCGGTTAAGTTCTGCAAGTTTACAGCCTATACTTTGCAAGTATTCAGCCACTCCTAACACTCACTATAATAATTATGGTGAATGCGACACGCACGTCTGGGAGAAGCCGCTAGCAGGTGGAAATGACACTCACATTTATCATCATGTGCCGTAGCCTATATGCCAATACTGTACGGTGCACTGAGTTAAAACTTTCAGTGGTTTGGGAAAGAAGGAGCAGAGAAGTGGTCGTAAAGTGGACTGAATGCGATCGCGGGCCGTCCGTCGAGTGTCCTACGATATGGAGAAACGATGTTGATCATGTTTGGTCAAGTTCGTTCATATCAGTATAACCCAACCTTGAGTATAACCTGCTATAAGTCGAATCTCCACGGGACCGGGAAAAAACTTCGAGTTATAGAAGATTCGAGTTAGAGAAGTTTGGATTTCTTAAAGCACATGACTCTATAAGGAAGCCTACCTTTATATCCAGCGACGAAAGGTGTTCAAAACTTAAAAATAATATTGTCAGTATCACACTTACAATGTTCCTCATTGTTTTGTTGTGAAAAAACGCCGTTATGGACATTTACCTAGATCGGCTCTCACTCTTAATAAAGGACCAGGTGCGGATGGCATGCGTCATTACTGGTAGACAGAGATCGGGAAAGAGCATTTTTGTACATGTGGCCTATATACTCTCGACCCTTCTGAGAAATGAGACAAATTTCCGTCTTCGCCAACATGAACTTGGACTTAGGGAGACTGAAAATGCATTGATATCCCATCGTAAGGCCCTGCCTGCACTTCGAGTTATGGAGAACTTCGAGTTATAGAAATTCTAGTTAGGGAAGTTTATTTCCTATTATTTTACATTGTGACCAACCAAGCTCATCATTTTCTTCGACTTATAGAGAACTGCGACTTAGGGAAGTTCGACTTATAGAAGTTTTACTGATATGTTTTTTTCTAAAACAATTTCCTGTAGTTTTCCCATTGCAATTTTTTGTTCACCTGAGGAGTATTCCCATGTTTCCTGTCGTGAATTAGACCTAGACTGTATCGACTAATGGAAAATAATAATCAGGGCCACGAATTATGTTTTACGCTTATTCTTTCACAAAATATTTTAATTTCAATAGACAAATGCCTTCCATTAAATTGAAAATCAATCTCAACCCCATAACACCATCTCATTGTTCATTAATTGAACTGAAATTTAACTGACATCGCTCTATACGCGATTCTTTTAAAAAGTTTCATCTCCACATCATGTGTATCAGACTGAGTTTATACACCTGTATCGGTGGAAATTTCCCAATGTCTAAGGGGTCTCTCATAAGTAGTTATTAATGAATGATGTGAGCTAACTGAAACACGTGGTGCATAATATTATACTATACAGGGGTGTTTCTTACTATAATACGAATATGTCGTCCAGCCGACAGCGTACAGGTGGGCCAAAAACTGCCCAAAAATGTAGGGGGGGGGGGGAGAAATGTGGAGGGACCAAGGGGCGGAGTGGTTAGCGCCACAGCCTTCCACCTCTAAGGTCCCGAGTTAGATCCCCGGATCGCGAAGAGGATACTTATGTGGATAGAGTTTCGATGGGTTCTCCCTGTGTTCGCGTGGGTTTCCTCGGGGTTCTCCCATTTCATCCCGCAATCAAAATCAATCACAGCAAAGGCAATGATTAAAGACTGTTATTCAAGAGATGATTCCCTAAGGAGGCTTATCACGGGGTATCTATGATGATGATGATGATGATGATGATGATGATGATGATGATGATGATGATGATGATGATGATGATGATGATGATGATGATGATGATTATTATTATTATTATTATTATTATTATTATTATTATTATTATTATTATTATGTGGAGGGACCAATCTGTAACGAGGTAGACAACCAGAAACATTGGCCTATACCCCTAGACACAGGCGGAAACGCACACGACGCGACGCCTCTTTGTAGGGAGATAGCTTGAAAGTTGGAGCTATGTTGTTGTACAGTGGCTGCTTAGGGAGAAGGATACGAGCGTGATAATCAGTTCTGTGAAAGAGGCGTACTCGCAAAATCCAGGAAGAAATATTATTGTCATGTTCCTATCCTGCTCTTTAGGCAACCACTGTAAGGTGAGTAGGTCCATCTGCCAGGAGATCTCCAAACAAAGAGGTGCCGTGTGTGTTGCTGTGTGTGTCTAGGGCTAGGGGTAGGTGTCTAGGGGTCTGATCGTCTACCCGTTACCGGTTGGTCCCTCGACATTTCTCACTCCTAAAGACTTGCTTTCTCGCCAACTAGTGAGCTGCCGTCCGGGAAACATAGTATTGTAGTAAGAAACACCCTGACAATAGGCATTTCCATCAATTTAGAAAGTCTCAAAAATGCAGGAGGAAAAAATTATTAATCACTAGTAAATCTTAAAGGTGTAGAATTCAGTATGTTTCATTGTGAGTCATTGTCATAGTCGATATCGATGTTGGGGTCTCCTGAAGTAATGGGGTCGAAGGTAAAGGTTGATATAAAATACAAGAGACGTCAAGACGAGAGGTCTAGGCAAGAAAATTCCGAGAAGCGCTAACCATCGCATTGGACGAAACTTTCACAGACCTTTTGATCCTGAACATCTATTGGCATGGAATCCTGGTGCCTTTTCGGCTTACTGTATTTTGTGACAATGCGCTTTTTGTTCTCAACTTTAGCACTAAGTTACTGTTGCAATAATAGTCGATAAATTAATGCAAGTTGTTCACAACATATCATTCGTAACTTCTAATTCGTCAGCTGTGAGTTCCTTATGCACCTCTGAGCAATGCGAGATTATTGAGCAGGCTGTGCAGTTAATATTGCATGGTTTGAACTTTTGAAGGACGGGCATAACCTCATTTGCCTCTGCCGGGAATCGAACCCAGGTCCACACTCATGCAGAGCATGTGTTTTGCCACTAAACTACAGAGGTTGTTGAACTATAGCCCTGGGATGGCAGCATATACACTTATGTTTTGCCACTATTACAATCCTGTCATTCTAAAACAAATTGAGGAGTGACGTCACTTTTTCCGGCCAACTGAATACCTCCATAGCTGCAATAATTGCCATATTGTTTGTACCTTGGAGAAAACTGCAATGAATCTGGAGCACCAAAAATGAAACTCAAAGTTAACTGACTTTGACTTAGCTGAACTAATTTGCAATAATCCTGTATTATGGCACGTGTAGAGTGGCCCCACAATGTAGTGAACTGCTCTGCGGGTCTCTTCCCCCACAGAATTTCTTCAGCCGGAATTTCCCTTCTGGAAAGCGCAAACATTTCTCCAGGCCTCCATATGCAAATCAAGAAGCGCTGCGGTATCAAAATAATGCTCCGGAAATTGGGTTCCTAGGTCTAGCCAGTCCACCCTCTTTGCGTGGTAGATGGGAGGATGGAGGGGAGTATAGGTGATGGGGAGAGAGGTAAGGAGGGGGGGGGGAGATGGAGCTATCCGCAGACCCACACACCACACCCAGCGGCAAACATCGTTCCGGCTGGGAAGACTGCAATTCTCTTCAGGGTGGGGAGATCGCTCCAGGTGAGAAAGAGTGGGCAGAGGGAGAGTTCGGCTGGGTGGGGTGAATTGTGCCCCGAGGGTGGCAGAGGTGCAGATTGATTCTAGGGCGCTCCCATGCACTCCACGCCTGAAGCCTTCTAGTGGCTGCCCTCCACCCAGGAATTGCCTATAATCGGGGTACCCCGGGTGACTCCACTCCACACTTTGCATGATAATATTTCCTATGTCTGGAAATTCACTTGACCATGCTTCCCCCTCTCCCTGCCTTTAAAAACAAAAATAAAACCGCGCTATTGCAGCCTGTACTGATCTATATCCTATATAAGGTCATTTTAAAGGGCGTTTTATTACGCTGTTTGTTAAGAATATCAGCCATGTACTGTTTCGCTTCAATCAGAAAGTAGCGTCTGGAAACTTCGGCCATCAAAGTTATGAAGGCACGGTCCCCATAATCTTTATTATCCACTCAGGCCCCCAACTTTTGTATTTTACTTCCACTGTATTGCATTATACGTGCAATAAAACCCTTGAATACTCCTTTTGAGCATAAATCTGATTGTCAAACGGAAATTATGACCTCCCTTGCCGATCTGGGGCTCAAAAGCAATTTGAGAAACGCTGTGGACAATGAGAGAAGTTGCCAAGTGAAATTCTATGACCAGGCACTTGAATGAATCCCACAACTGGCTATCTCTGAGGCCATTCAGATTCAATGTTTAACATTTCAAGCAGCTAGTCCAACTGTCAACAGCCGATGCAGTACCTGCTGCATGCCCTTCTCTATCACTCCTCTGCATCTTCCTCCTTGGACCCGCGCAAGAATAACCAGGTTGGCACTACATAGAATATTATCAGTTAATCTCCTACCTACGTCAAGCTAATGCGGAGTTTTATTACAATTCGGCGTAACATTGAAAAATATTGGATAGCCTATACCCTATAGGCTATAATATTATAGTTTTATTAAATCCTTCCTGCACATCTGTTATTACTCGAGTCAGATATTGTAACTGTAGACTTCGCTAATGAGCCTGTAGCTTATGGGATAACACAAATTAGTAGCTCTCTACACTGTAGAGAAACAGGTTTGGTAAAGGGGAAAGTCAATGCAGGAGGCGGGTCGGTGTTGCCAAATAAAGTTGCCACAACTTATTCAAATTGATTTATGGAAACACTATGCCCAAAGGGATCCATTTCATGATAGTTTTTCCCTCGAACTGCCACAATTTTTAATGGAGGTTGCCTCTAATATACTGTAAGGTAAAAAAAATGAACTTTAGTTTTTTCCTACTTATTCCAGAATTTTGAAAATTAGCATTTAAAATTGAGAAATTTTGCATTGTTCCTATTTTAAAATCGACACAGAAGACACCAGTAACCTTGATAATTTAGCTATTACTGGCTTTCCAATTAATATGTTAGGGATTGCTAAATTGATCGTTTCCACGAATTTGCAACTATTATATGATAGTGATATTCATTCACTCTTGCTAATAATAATACCACGATAATAAAATGACTCGGTCACTTGCTTACTCTTGAATTAAGCCGAGTATATTATTTTGACATCAAGAGATGCCAACTCCCGTAATGTAGACATATACAGTTAGTTGCATTTTCTCTTGAAAAAAGCTCAACGTTTCCCTGGGGGATCGTCAACTTTTTGTACTTGTGCAGAAGACCTTGGTAGTGCTGATGTAGGCCTAACCATAATTTTATAACTTTTCCAATTTCAAAATAATTCATATTATGCCCAATAATTCCACCATTTTTAGAGTGTCATGACCGGTACTTCAACAGCAATTATTACTCGGAGAGATACATACAGAAATATTATTTAGAGGCAGTGCATTCTACCACACAAAGTATAGCAGGAAGATCCCGGTGGCATGCAATAATCAGAAATTTAAAATTCAATAACGTAAATATTTTATAAGTATGTTAAAAGAAGTAACTATTACATTAATTTGACGTACACGACCAGTAAGAAATTGTGAGATCTGACTTGCCATGGTCATCACTCCTTACGCCGAGAGGTGACCTCAGGGTCATGGTTTAATAGGCCTAATACATATGAACCAACAACACGCCTCAAAAGAGATTATCTCAAGCCTCCCCAGGTCCACCCAGGCGCGGATCCAGGGGGGTGGGGGGGGGGGGGCAATCGGGCAATTGCCCCCCCCTGAGCTCCCCCGGAAGAAAAAAAACTGAAAAAAATAGAAAAAAAACGGGTGGGAAACTTGCAAAAAATTGCACTGTTCTATGGGTTCTTTTCCGTTTTGCAGTCGCGACCCCAAATTTGGGGTCGCGAGGAAGGGTTGTGACCTTGAACTGGAAAAAAATTTCGCCTGCGGCGGGCCCTCCACCCCCGCCCCCAAGATAAATTTTTGCATGCACTATACCCTTGTGCCCCCCCCCTGAAAACATTTCTGGATCCGCGCCTGGGTCCACCTCACAACACCGGGCCAACCTCTTCCACGCCATCTCTTGACAAAACTGCCAACTACAGAAGTGACCCTAACTACGTGATGCGAGGGGTTGTCACAAAATATATTAGTCCAAAATTGCGTTTCCTACAATTATCGCAAATCAACATATCATATGTTGCTAGACAGCGCATGTGATTGCTCCAACTACATGAATTGTACGATGAGAGAGAACGCCAATTATCGTACAATTATTCCAACGAGCAGATAATTAATGCCTAACCAGCTGACACATGTCAAACTGGAAATAAAGTACATATCCGTTGAGTTATGCGTGGTAGTTCCCTAGATGTAAGCCATACATACGTAGTAGACATCAATTTCCGGCACCCCTTTGGCATTGCCATATTTACCTATTGTCAGTATTTATAAGCGCGCGCGCGAGCAGTACCCCCAAATCCGATATAGCCAGGCCACACAAACAATTCTAATGCATTTCTCTTATGATCGCCAACTTTCATAATGGGGCGCGCCAGTTCGGGGTGTTTATGAGGCTCTCTATTTAAATTGGATGAGTGGACAAAACGCTGGCTGCCCCCGCCGGACGGTGTTCAGGGCCTGGGCAAAATTGGCCCTAAAAATTCTTCACTCCGTTCCAGAATTGGTGCCATTCGTGTTTATGTAGCCGAAATATTTACCATTCGTCAACAAAATGCGGCAGTTCAGCACACAACATAATTATGCGCAAAGAAATACAAGAATAAACGCGGGGGGATCCTGGACTTTGGGATTTGCATATTTTGTCTCTGCTGCCGTGTGTGCCGCTGCGCTGTAGGGCTGTATTCAGACTCAATTCAACTGACTAAATACAGACTTTTACCTGCTAATAATGTTAATTACGATCACGTATAGTTACACTCACATGAAACCCCTTAGATTGATTACATCAGTTTAGGAGGATATTCGAAACCATGTCTAAATTCGTGCAGTGGAAGAGAGAGAGAGAGAGGGACAGTGGGGGGGGGGGTGATTTTTACGGCGCCCATCAGTTGCTCAGGTAAAAAAAAAATACATAGCAAAGACTGCCATGTCTCCCACCTTCCACCTCCCGCCACTCACCCTATACAGTGTAGGGTTTACTGGATCGGAAAATTGTAAAAAAAAATGTTACAGCGAAATGTGGCCATTCATTCATAGTTTATGAGGACATTGCGCAATTTATGGCGGCATTTGCAATCAACTCGACTGACCGGGAAGCTGCAATGAATGCTGTGTTTTCCAGCAAAACGTTGCCTTCAGTAATTTCTGTTTCAGCAGCAGAATATTATTCCCAAGCAATCAGTAAATAGCAGCAACCTGTCTATCCAGCACACTATGCCGATTGTTTAAAAGAATTCGACATTGCAAGTCCACATCATTCATATAAAGGTGCATCACCTCCTCTGCAGTAGTACAGCAGCACACACCAGCAGTTTGCCTCGAAAATAAGACCTGACAGTTGCAAATCGATAAGCCACAAAAGGACAAAAGTCCCCAAATTGTCCCCCATTTTGAGCCGGCAGCGAATTTGAAACATCAGCAATGCACCTACACAAGTTAGGGGCTCTCTTGCCTCGCCACAAAGGCTGAGAAATTTCCAGCCCGCCGCGGTTCGGTCCACTGCCGTGTTAGATTGTCAATGCCGCAAAGTATACGCGACACGAGAATCACCTAGAGGCAGCAAATTTGCATTTTATCATATCAGCAACCAAAATGTCGGCCGCTGTCGAGACGAGCGGGGAAACAAGAAGCGCCGCAGCCTGCAAAATCCTCTACACAAGAGAGAGGAGACACCAGGAGGGAGGGGGACACATATATACACGCCTCAGAGAGTGCCGTCTAAGCGACGGATTTTGCACAAGGTGAAGTATATTCATATGCCACATTTTTCCATCTCATATTCTGCATGTTATGTACCACAAGAATGACTTTTCGGATTGGTTGCTTTGCAGCAGTTATGATCAAAAAGCAAGCTTTTTTTTCATTTTTGTGCTGGATAAGTTCTTAGAGATGGGGCTTTGTCCCCTCGGATCCCCTTCCGGGCCAGTGGAACGCTCCAATGCTTCCGTTGTGACGTGAAGATCTTGAAGACCTGTGGCCTCAACTGATAAATACCGACAGTCCAGATAAAAGTCGACAGTAGTGTAGCATGACGTGTCGCACAACGACCAACTAATAGGGCTTAAATGCTTCCAGGTATTGCAAGATCAGCATAGCAGATACGTCTGGAGAAGAGTCGAAGCTGTTGTGACAATGAATGCATTCTTATAACGGTTTGACATCTCTCCACTCTACGTATATATAAGAGCGGAGTTTGCCAAATTAATTTTCTATGTTTTCGTGGCCTAATGCGCTATTAAATTGGGATTGTTGGACCGGTTCGCATGTACGAAACGCTCCTATTAAAGGCACGTAAGGCACAAATTATGTATAAATGTAGCACTACCCTGCTTTGTTTGCCGTGAAAAAAAATCTAGAAAGTTGACAGGCGATATAATTTACTAGGGTCGTTGTGAGTGGTCACAGATAAAAGCTCACAGTAAATTTACCTGTCATTAGGCACGGATTAAACAATCGTCTGATCATCTATGCCGAAACTAGGTCCCATTTTTCATAGCTTACATGCATGGTTGAAGCCCAGCTTTCAACAGCCTGGCAATTGGGGAAGGTAAGCCAAAAGAGTATCCGAGTGCAGTAGTAGTCCGAGATGCGTTGTTCGTTTGTGCGTAAAGAGGCACGTAAATGTCTGGGGCAAGCTCTCCCTCGGCTCGTTTGCCAACTAACTCACTTTGTGTTCATCAGGCGGTGAGGACCTTCAGTCAGGGACTCTCATCGGCGCCATATGGCCACTGCTTCGCCATACTTCATTACGCCCTCATTAGCGTCTTCTACATACAAGGCCTAATGGCCCGTTGACGCTCTTGCAGGACTCTGGGACTGGCGGGGTCAGGGATGGAGTGGGGGATGGTGCAACGCTGCACTGTTTTTACTGCATGGGGCACTGTTTGCATTCTCAGAGCACGCTCTCTGACCCTTTTTCTTCCGATGCTGCCTCGTTCCAGCCTCAGCTCCGGCTGTCGCTTCTATACGGACACTTTTTCGCCTTCGACACAACTGCGGTGCTACATGTGTACCGTGCGTGTTTTTGTGTCAAGATCCCAGCCAGCAGTTATGAAAACAGCAACGACCATTATATGACCACTCTCAGGACATTGTTCGCTTTCCTCCAGTCACAAAATTTGTAAAAAGACCACAGCTGTTGGGTAAGCTTAGGTCACGCCAGGTCAACCTTTGTACGAGTATGTGTTTTCTGTATGGATGGTTATAGTTGCACTGTAAGCACTATTATAAGTGTGTGGCGTCTTGCAACGTCATCACCCCCAACAGATTTCGGGGCTCCGTGTCAGTCGATGCAAGTGTCTTTGGTGTGTACTTCTTACTATAAGCCAGATTATGCCGAATGGGCAGGGAGATCATTAATCTGCATAGAAGACTGAATTACAACTAGGATAGACTGCTATGACACAAGTCATGTGGCCCAAATGGGCCCTAAGTAATACTGACTCTGGCACCCAAGAATTATGATTGTGTGAGGCCTATTTCATTACACCTTCTTATTTCTACTCATTGCCAAGTAACATGCGAATAACATCGTAAATACTCCTACTAGAATAGGCTACAAGTAAATGTAATCAAAAACCAGAATAATTAGTAAAATGAGCATAAAATTCTATAAACACCATAACGGGACTCTGGGAAGCCTTTCTCCTTCACTGTCTATCACAATGTCCTGATTAGCTTGTTTCGGATTTAATATGCTTCACGTATCGGGACCTAAATGATGTTTTCAATAGACTAGGGAATATTGGTTTTAGCACATGACTCATTCTACACCCACTTATTACGCGGGAATAATATAAAAGTATGCTATATTATTTACCACCCTGTGGAGTTTAAACATCTAAAAAGAAGAGCAAAAGTACGATTCCTGGTTTAAGTGGCACGACATTCAGAGGATTAAAGAGCATACATGGTCATTAAATTCCCTTTTTTAAAGTGTAATATATATACAATACACGCGCAAGTTCACTTCTAAAATGTCCCCCTCTTGTAGGTGGTAACTTATATATGTTTACATCATTAGATAATCTGAACGCAAAATAAACTACGCGGAGCTTATCTTTCCAATTACCCTTCATTCACTCCCTTGTGTGCCCTGGTTACTAGTTATTAAATTTGAAACTCGAACGGTACACTGTGTAGAAGGTATTTTGCAGAAAGGGAAAGAAGATCCAATAGCAACTCAGCGGGTCTTGAGCCGGTCGCAGGGACGAAACGAAGGCAGATCTCCAATTATGTAGGCCTACAGTATGAAACTGGAGGTCTGAACAATATCCAAAGATCAAGAGGGTTATTCGGCAACTCGAAGATGAGCAGGGAAACTCATTCATTAGTGCAGCTATGTTAATATCTTATAATCAAGATCGAGGTTTTAATCTATAATTTTTGGTTCCAATCTGCGAAAACTGGCTAAAATTATTGGCCTAGTTTCTTAGTCATTTAGCTCCGAAAGATTTGCAAAGTTGTAGAAAATTTACCCCTGCCTTTTAATCCAGGGATATAGTGTAAAATCCGGCAAACTTGGGGAATTTAACAAGGCGGGTTTGAAAGGGCAGTCTGCGAAACAAAAAATCGGGAATAGAAGTGGCGGAAAAAAGAAACTGATTGGATTGACGAATTTTGTGCAGAGTCTTATATAGAATCTAATGACTTACTGGGAAATTATGTTCCAGTATACTGCACAAGGTGTCAAACTTTTTGTGTGCAACTAAACAGACCTTTTCCAAATACCTACCAGGTACCCCTATACTTATCAGTGGGGCTTAACGTCGGCCTATTTCTTCTACCAAGAGCTAACTTCTACTAAGGCTCAACACCGACGCCAGGGGGTGGTCCTCCTGGAAATTTGGCCACTCTGGCGATCTTTAACGTGCACTCGCGCAATGTCACAAGCACACGGGACCGACGGCTTTACTTCCCCTCCGAAGGAAGGCGCACTCTTACTTTTCTACCACCCGGAAAAAAGTCCTCGGCCGGGTTCGAACCCACAACTTTGGGTCTAGAGGCGAGCGCGGTAACCGCCAAACCACCAGCGCCTGTGGTACCCTTATACTGTACATGTTAGGCTAAAACCCCCAAAATGGCCATTGGGCGAAAAAAAGTCCATTCTGCAGAATGCCCTGTCAAACCGTCCATTCTGCAGAATGACAGGGCATTCTGCAGTATGGACGTTTTTTTTCGCCCAATGGCCGTTTTCGGGGTTTCAGCCTAACATATACATTTGAGCATATGCGTGAATAGGAAAAAGCTGAATTTCTTGCAGAATTTTGCAGTCATGGTATTTGAGGGTTAGTGCACTAACTTTAATGAATGTTTACGGTACACGAAAAAATGCCGTGTGATATCATGGAAATACTTGTCTGACATATTTTCCAAGAGAGCTTGTTAGAAAGGTGACCAAGTTATAGGATGCAGAAAATGTGTTCGAGACATGTATCGAACAAGCATCAGGTTTTGGGTGTGGAAAGAGTGTGTAGGGTTTGAGGGACGCAACAAACAAGCCCATCGCAGTATTATAGCCAGGGATCTCATTTATGCCACTAGTATCCGAGAGCAAACAGAATGGTGGTGGGAGTGGGCGGGGGAGCAGCTGAATAACGAGGACCACCCCTTGACTTGGTTTACGGTTGTTTCCCTGAAATCCGTCGAGTCTGTGGTGTTTAACTTCACCTGCTTGTCTGTCACAAAATTGGAGGCGTCGGCAGTGTTGACTATACTTTAGACTCTGGTTTTCCATTCGCATGCTTGCAATAAAAGGGAATTAGCTGCGCAGCCCTCCTTCAAGGAAAATCCCTCTTGGAAATTATGGCTTTAATTTGTAAAGTACACTTCATTTTAATCTTTACGACATAAATTTGCATCACAAACTCTTCCGTCATCTGTCGTAGAACGCGGCTCTTTGCTCTCGGAATGACTTGATCGAATAGATGCAAAAATCAATATCTGTGACAGACTTTCTGCTGGCTCCAGGAACAACTTTTTCTCCTAATAGTAATAACATTCTTTTTCTACAGAACAAAAAAAAACCTTATTAGGTCAGTCCTAGAAGGCTAATTTCAATCCCCTCCTCCAGTTATTTTTCTTCCTTTCTACTATATGCGCCGAAAGTTTTCCGAAAGCTGCCGTCGAGACTTTTTCGCGAATAAATATTGATAACACGAGAGTTTATGCAGCCTTCACAAAAGTCAGGGCTAAGAAGTTCGTGTGCCCCAAGCTCGCATTAATCAGGGTTAACATCGGCGTCGTTGTCTTTGCCTTTGGGTCGTTGTGATTGTAATTGTGATCCGCCAATCAGCGGGGGCCGTGCAATGACTAGGAATGGCGTAACCCGCGCTGATTGGTGGCTTCCAACCACAACCTTCATACAAAAAGTATTTAATAATAATAATAATAATAATAATAATAATAATAATAATAATAATAATAATAATAATAATAATAATAATAACGAAGGAATAATTATTACAATATAATATCTTACCCCGTTATCAGCCTTTTTCGGCTCTTTAGGGGCGATTTTTGTTTTGTCTGGAACTCTTGCTTACATGTTTACTTTTTGCTTTTTTGGGATAGGATAGGGAAGGAAGGAGGCAGCTGTGGCCCTTTTTAATTAGGAAGCAACCCCGGAATTCTCCTGGAGGGACCGTGGGAAACCACAGAAAACCACGGTTAAAGTTGCCGGCCCCGGGGCTCGAACCCAGGACCTCCCGATTAGCAGTCGGACCCTAGAGCCACTCCACCAAACTGCTTCGGTATATAGAAGGAATAAGATAACATAGTGAAGGATTCAGCGTTGTGATCAGTTTGTAGAATTCGGTTCGTAAATGTTTCAGACATTCGTCATCTAGAGTGTAGGCTACTTTATTCGGCACAAAAAATTACAAAATTATTTGAAGTTTATTAAAAAATACATGCAAAGCAAAGGTTTGAAAAAGTGCCGAGTACCACACTAGAGGAGAAGGGGCTACCGTAATATTACTTGGGCACACATTTATTGCAGATTCACTCTTTAAACTTTACAGGGTTAAAACAACAGCAATGTGTAGGCTACTATATTTCTTATGCAACACATAAAAAACAGTATAAGCATGATGTTGAAAATCCCACGCGAGATTTTAAAATGTTAAGAAAAACACTGGTGGTTGCAACCATAATTCAGGAATGGTAGCATTTTGTCGCCCCTAGGGGGAACATGTACAGCCATTATTATGACAATTTTTACAGCAGAAATGACATAATAATTTTCCTAAAAGAAGCACTCCAAAACTGCGCTTCGCATCAGTCTTGGACACTTACCCTATTTAATTAGATGAGAACGTGCAATATAGCATTAAAATATAGTAAACACGTTCACTGGATATTATTGCCAAATTGCTTCCCGCAATTTTTGCCGAGCTATAGGTCAATGGTTTTGTATAAAGCTAGTATCAATTACAATTCAAGCCAATTTGAGATAAATAAAATGTGTTCTCTGAATCACCAAAGTGTATAAAACTGGTGACAATAATACCAGCCATGAGAGATTTGTGGGGAACTTTTTACCACCCATAGCAAGGTATAACTTAAGTATAGCCATCGTTTCTACATGTCCAAGTGGCTTTATGGTACGGCCATTCAAGCTCATAAGGGAGTCATGACCCCTCTTTATGCCATTCACTGCCCCAACTCAAACGCGAAGGTCTTCATAACACTTGGAAGGGCAATGACGAGAGCGCTGAATTGTCACCCCTTGCACATGATAATTTACGAGATATATCTCGTGTCAAATGCATGATATATGGACAACCCATAATCTTTAGAAGGGTATTATCTCACAAAATAATAGTCTGGGTTTGGATGGAAGGGTAAAAGGGTGAGTCAGGGCCCTCTCACAGGCTTGAACAGGCACATCGTGGGTGTGAAGCCCACTAAGTCCAATTTCGATTTGTTTGAGTTTTTTTAGATACCACCAAGTGTCTTTTTGCATGGTTTAGTCCATTTAATCCTAAAATTCATAATGAGCCAGCGAGACAGGATTTGCTATCATCACCAGCAAGTAAGCAAGTGCAAGATCAAATCTTAGCCTTATATTTTGTCTAAACTGTTTTTTTGGACTTGGTAAATTTCACTAACTTGCAGTTCCACAATATATGCATAAATCATAAGTCATTTATCATAACCATGTCAATACCCTCACTTTTCATTTTAAGACATGGTATGGACAAACTTGACTCCGAATGAAAGCGTGTAAATACGACAGCGACTGCTACAATCGAATTAAAATAAGTACTACATAAGTTTATTATAGGTACGGCACAATAATATTGTCGTTTCGTATATCTCTGAAATAATGAAGAACATTACCTCTTAACGAGAAGAGTTATATCCCGTAGATAACTCCAGAAGCAATATTATGTGTAATCAAGTCGAGGCCTCTCTGTCTTGGGCATCTTGAGAGAAGCTCCCGTCGTCAAAGCACCTTTAAAAGGTATATCCTTGCAGCTATCGCCAACCAATTGTATCCATGGTACTTTCGCAACCCGATTGAAAAAGGCAGACAGTTGCCGTGCAGGAAATTAAAGTGTCAGGAGCCCGTGGCAAAAAAAGAAAGCCTGGTTTTGATTAGGACTGCGAGCGTGCATTTTCCGACCTCGAGTTGTGTCATTACAAATACACACATTGTGTATGGAATGAATTACTTTTGACGTATAGCTCAGCACGGAAATATATATGTCAGTCGATTTGTTGCGGTGTGGGGCAGGGGTAGGAGGGAGGCACTACGTATTCTAACCTCCTAGAACCCCCCCGTGGGTTTCACACGATGCGAGCTGTTGATAGATTACCACGTCGGTCTTTACACCGATAAAAATGACACTAATATCATGCGTCCCAAATTGTACTCGGAAAACTGATCAGGTTTCGGACCTTGTTGAGTACGCTATCTGACACAGACGGAATGTTTCATTCAACGCTGACCATTTCCGAATGAAAAAATGTCATTTAAAAATCTATGTCGGAGAATGTTCAACTTGATGCTACACCGCAGCAGGAGCCATTCACGCTCATATCATTACACGTGCAGGATAGAAAAGGGCATCAAATTATCTTTTACGCATATTTTCTCATGGAATTGCTCCGGATATTTGTCCGCGTGAATTTCGAACATGCTGTGAAGCAGCAAATCCGGGTTTTAGGACCGCGGCCGCGGCCGGTTGCAAGAACTTATAGGCTACTCTCATTATTACTGTTTCCGCTGCACCAACCCTTCTTACAGCATAAGTGCGACTATACAGGATCAGTAATCCCACCTAATGGGGCAGGTAGGGCAATTCCTTGACCTATTCCAAGACCAAAATGTTCTGCTTCATTTTTGGATGGCAGACCGTCGTTACGGTGTGCGATGGCCATTAAGTTTTGGTTAAGTCACTCGTGTTAGGCGATATAAGATAAATCTTGCTGCTTCATTTCAAACCGCCGCCGGCCATGTTGGGCCAGCAGTAGCGTTTCCCTTTCGTTCATATATAAAGTTCAGCCTAGTCCGGTAGGGTCGCCACTTACCTGGGCTCCGAAATGTCTCATGGCGCTCTCAGGTGAGCACCCGCTGCAAAATGCCTCGGCAGGCGATAACGCCAGAATGTAGTATAAGTGTCCGGGGGCCGGGCCACATGTACAGAAAGGCTCAATTTCCTGATCTCCGTCTACCAGACGTACCGAAAGAAGTGATGTTTGACTCGATTGTGACAATTGAATCCTTGAATCTAAGAGTAGGCAAAATAATGTCCATAACGGAGATTTTTTACAACAAAACAACGAGGAACATTGTAAGTGATAGTAATTTTTAAGTTTTGAACACCTTTCGTCGCTGGATATAAAGGCAGGCTTCCTTATCGAGTTATGTGCTTTAAAAAATCCGAACTTCTCTAACTCGAATCTTCTATAACTCGAAATTTTTCCAGTCCCATGGAGATTCGACTGGAGTTTTACTATTATAAAACGTCACATCATCCCGAGTGTTGTAAAGTAACATCTTACTGTAATTTTGTTCGAGAAAATATAAACGAGTTAATAAAGTAAGTGTCCCAGAAGTGGACAGGTTAAGGGAGAAAATTCACGTCGATCACTTTTTCCATGGGAATTAGTATAAGAAATGCTCGAAAAAATATTGTTCGAATCGTCGATACGCATACTTGCTCTTTCATCCAGTTCATATTCGTGCCATATTAAACAGGTTAATTCTGCGTAAAATATTTTTTATGTGCAAGTCCAGTTGTGAACAGCCAAAATGATGACTGTTCCAGTTGTGGACAGCCTCCGTATACCGTATTTAGTGCGTCTGTGTCAATATCATCAGGGAAGCGAAAGTTTTACATCATGTCTAGTTAGTATAACTTAACAGAAAATAGAGTAACGGCAGGAGTTTTAAAAAGGGATGTGACGTTGCCAGATTGCCGCGCTCCCTTGTTTTTTTTCAGCTTCCCAGTCTCGGCCGGTCTCGAGTGTAAACTATGGTCCAGTGTCCAATAGTCGAGTTCAGAATTGGAACATCGACGTTTTTTTTGGGTCCAGTAGTGAACCCCCCAGATCTTTACATAAGATTGACGCAAAAGGACATCATATTTGGAAAATCTGAAGCATTTATGTTTTTTTCCATTCAAAAAACCCGAAGTAACACGTCCACGTATTTATTTGCAAGGTTTTACTTTCTACGTGTCTCTTAACGAATCCGCTAAGAAAAGCACCATTTCAATAAGCCATAAATTAGAGCTGACGTGTTCACGCGCTTCTCATTCACTAAGCCATGGATGGTAAATAATTATTATGTGGTGATCAGTCAACCCCAAAAGGATATGAAATGATGCCAGATGATCATTTCCACTCAATATTGCCGTGTTCCCTTGTTATTTAGGTTCAAAGCCTCCGTCATCCACCTTTGGGACACCGTACACTACTGGTACACATACCTTAATAGGTTCGCCTATATAGTCCCTTATATTTTTCTCATTTTAAATGTTCTCATATTATTGATGCAGAGTAATTTTTGAGAAGTTGAGATTTTCGTGGACTGTGCGAGAACCCCTAGCTGCCTCTGTAGCTAAACAATTCTGGCTTTCCGGGCATGCAGGAGGGGAATGTCCGATAAGCTGCAGGTGGGTCCGATCACATGTAATTTAGCTCGTACCGGTGATGAACATGAGAGGCTCCTCTCCCACTTGATTGACCAGGCAGAGACCCTGTTCCTGCTAATGCGAACGTTCTAATTCTAATCACTACTTCGCAGGCTTGCTATGTGTCTCCCTTCCCTTTTACCATTGGTCCTCGTCCTTCCCAGGTGGGATGAGTTCATGAGACTTCAGCTGCCTCCAGCAAATAACCCACCTAAATCACACTTTTCACCTCATCCGTAAACGTCACCATCTTGAAAGGGGTTGCGAGCCCGCTTCTCCCTAATACTACTAGCAGTCCAGCAGAATACCTCCCTGTATACCCCAATGTACCGTACGATTCTCATAATCTAGTAATTTTGAAGGTTATAAAATATATTATTTAGAAAGAGGTCAGATATACTAATAACATATCCTTGGTTTTATAGACAGAATTTTGCTTTAAAAAACAAACTGGTGACTCCGAAGGAAGTCCAATAGAGAGTTACGGTCTAGTCCCTGCATCTCTCCCCCCCCCCCCAACCTAAGTTGAACATGCGGCGGCGTCTCGGACGTCTCAGGCGTCTCGTGATGTTCCGCCTGGCAGATAAGTGCCACTAACTGACGTGTCATTTGCATGATTCAACCCAGCAGGATGGATGTGAAAGTTGGATGACTCGGGAAACGTTGAGATGATGTCATTTGCGGACAGTGATTTTTCCCAACGGAGGAGGCAAAACTAGCGAGGCTCTACCGGAATTTCCACCTGGAAATTAAGCCTAGACATCGGACGCGGGATTTTTCTCCCTTAGGCGTAACATTTAATATTCGCATCAAAAAGTGTAGCTTATCCAAAGCAAGCAATTTCATATACTGTAGCTAAATGAGAACTTATCCTACCGTTCTTGAAAATTTCTAGTAAAATTCACTCAGGAATAGGAAAGTCGTAACCACTTTTTGGGTTTTAAAAACTGTCAGCAATAAAAGTACTATTGGAGAATCAGCATTACATTATATTGCAATGATAATTTAAATCAGTTTGCATATTACTGAAATTAGATTTTTTTAGGGACCTCGATCCGCGGGAATTTCTCCCTGGACCGATTTCATCTCCTGCCTGCTACTCTGCAGACCATTTTTCCTTCTTTTCCATCTCGGATCAAAATGAACATGTAAAGGCCAGAGTGAAATATCGATATAGCAGAATAGAAATATAAATTCACGTTCACCTCTCCAGCTTGATCATTCCCTGCTTCTCGCGTTGTCTCCAAATGCGCAAAAAATCGATGGCAAAAAGCAGTTCCTAGTTCAAACTTTTTTCCTGTTTTCCACTCCACTAGGAGCACACAAACTCCGAAAACAACCAAAAAATATTTTTTTTACTAAACAAGTATCATTTCACATTGGATACGGTACTGATATACGTAGCAAAATATTCCAGCTCGAACCGAAGAGCTGACGCAGTATTGTGGAAATTAAAAAATTCCATAAACAGCGTATTTTGTCTCTCCCAGCTTGGTTTCATCTTGTAGGGTTTCATAAAGGGAAGGTCTGGTCGTTCACCCACAAATCGATTGAGCAACATATAGCGTAAACCGAGCCGATAAGATGTGTTTCGATTTGGGTCTCTCAGATTTAAAATTGGTAGGCAACTATGAAAGCCATCTTACGCGCAATATCGTAGGCGCTCCACATTTAGTCACGAACTCATCTCCGAAACGATAAGTTACTCCAGGTAATTGAAACCTTAGAATAATGTGACAGTTTCATTTTAGAGTAAATTGTATGGCTTTCCCGAGTAGGTTTAGCGCAAGTCAAAATGGCAGTGCCATGTTCCAAAAGAGATTGTGTTTCCTTTGTTATTGTGTGTGACTTGGGGGAGCCTGGAGTCGAAACTACTGTATATAGGGCTACTCTCAATCTGTGCTCTTCTCCTCCCAAGGAAAGAATACGGAGAAGGGAGTTGAAAGCCAAAGCGGAAGGTAAAGTGGGGAATGTAGGTGAAAAGCATATTTCAGTGGGTCCGTTTTTATCTGGTGAGGACACCGCTATACAAACGGCTTGCAGTCTGAGTCTGAGCAATCATCCGAGTGGCTAAAGGTGATAAGAGGACTAGGCTTCTGCGTGCCATCTCCTTGCCAAAAATAACGTTCGGTTTCCCGGGATTTCACTCCATTTTTGCCACACTCATACTCAAAGTTGCATATATCTCTGCTGATGGCAGCTACCGTTTTGACAGGTCTCCGTCTTGTCCTATAATCCTACCATCTAGCTTCCGTAATGGATTTTCTCCTCTCTGGAACCAAGTTTTTTCTCCAAATCTACAATTCGCAAGAGTGTGAATTTCGCCCTCTTCATAATATTGTTATTCTATCAAACATTCGCAAGTCCAGCAGAGGATTACTTGGACATTGAGTTCTACTGAATTATGTGAGCCGTCCGTCGGATTTTAAACACCAATCCTGCACATCATAGTCTATTATAGACCGGGCTGCCCAGCCACTTCCAATACATTAATAACGCCATAAGTGCTCTATGTAACAATTATTTTAATACTCGCTATAACTGACAACACGTGGGTGAAATTTAAATGGTTTATTTCTGGAAGTATTTCCTCACTAAAGATCTGAGTTCATATTCTGGACATATTTGTAAGTGTGAGCCACTTCGGTGGTTAGAATACCTCCTGGTCGAACCTAGCCGGCCACACCGACCAAAGTGGTTTTTCATTGTTGTTGAAGGGGGTGAAGTAGCGTACTCATCCCACGTAATGAAATTGTCCTTCCAGGAAATCCGATTTGGGACTCTGCATGTTATTTGTAGCGGCTTTCACTCTCCAATTTAGCCTATTTACTAATTTACTGCATGACTGACCTTATTGCAGTCGGTTTAATTATGTATGCGATGTGAGAAGAGATTATCTTGGCTGCCAACGATTTTCTTGCCGCAGTGCAATGGAATTCAATACTCATTCGAAAGCACACAATGTTCCAAACAGTGTAACAATAGTGAGCAAAAAATAACACGGAGGAAAATAAAATAATATAAAACATCACTAGCATTGCTCCTTCTTGGATTACATTATGGATGACACTGACTCCGAATAAGTGAATTTCAATCAAGTTTGTTTGATGTAGGCGTCGTCCAATTGATACGGTATACAGACAGAGGAACATACAGACCTCTGATATGAGAATTTCTGTGTGCAAGAGAATGAGACCCTAATCTAACACTCTCGTCCTCCCCCGAAAAACTGATCAAATCCTTGATTATTCTGTATAAGTGTACATTATCGACTGTACTTGTATACATTTTTGACGAAGGTAGCTTCGTGAAGGACATGATTTTTCTTTGAGATAAAAGGAAGATGCAAGTATTTTTCCGGTGTCATCCATTGAGCAGGCCGCAAACATACGATATTGTCTCCTATGTACCGTACATTTTATTCCGCATGGTCCTATAAGTTATGTGGAAAAGAAAAGCCAAAAAAGCAGGACTTGGACCCTTGCACTATTCATCCATTCGCATGATCGATACAACTTTAAATCCAGGAGTGGCCAGGAAAAAAATACTGTAGCTTGTAGTATGACTTTGTGCCTTTTTTTTGCTTTTTTTTTGTTACCCCGTGATAGAGCTCGTGGCCCTCTTAGGGGGTGACGGGGAAGTTCCCAGGGGAGGGCGCCGTGCGATAGCCATTTGTGACATTATTTAACACCAGGCCTTTTCTCCTGGCCCCGAGCAGAGAAGGGAGTGCAATTCTACTCCGGCATGTCGAGGGAAAAGCGGAAAAAGACCCGACCAAGCAGAGGTGACGGGGACGAGATATGAACCCCGGCCTCCCGCTTGGCTGGCCAGTGGCGTAACCACCAGACCACCATGCCGCCCTTTGCGCCTTTATTGCTATCGTTCAAGACAACGATGTGTTGCTTCAATATCAGGTGTTGTTTTCCCCATGTTCACTATTCCATAACCTTCAGCGCGATTAGTAATTATTCAAGAACAAACATATCGTCGACGATTACCCAAATTTGCTATGTTCAGCATTTTATTTTATTGGTTTACCAATAAACGAGTAAGAGAAATGTTGAAATTTCAGCAGTTAACGGCGTAGACAGCGATGGGCGTTTGGTCCCCACACAAACGAGCCCACTCGCCTTGTACATTATCCTGGAGAGTATGCACATATAAGCTTCGGAGCACAGACTGTGCAGCGAGTTTATGTCATCCTCGTCTACGTCGTTACCGGAGGAGTTTTCGGCATTTCTCACCCATGCATATTTTAGACTGCTACTGAGCCAACGATACCCTGGCGGGAGATTGACCTGGAATCCTGACTCACCCTGCATATACACACAAATGGTACCGGTACCGGTATATATACAGTGTGGAAATGGGATTTTGTTTTCTAAAAAAATTTATTCCGAAGTCATGGACCCTTGAGCAATAATTTATTGAAAAGCACATAATTTTGTAGCAAAATAATATGCCCGTGCCGCTTTAACTTTTTAAGGCTATACTGTACCCTTTCAGTGATAATCACGTACATTTCCCATTATTGCAGGGGGGGGGGGCGCAGCACTTAAGAGGTTAATCATTCATTTAATGCGGGAACCCATACAAAGTTGTTCCTGCCCCATTAGGTTTAGCAAAATCATGCATGGGTAAATAGGGAAAAAAAACCTGCAATTTCATGGGCCAGCTAATTTCTGGACTTAATACACTATAACATCTGAAAACCAGATAATATGCAAAGAAATAAGATTGCAACTTGCGGAATACGTGGCACATAGCAAGATAATATGTAATGAGAAAATTCTTTTATATTTTTCTTTAGCTCACAGAGCGTGACATGTCACGTCCGTGGCTTGTCCCAACCATCACTTTCTTAGTTTTGTCAATTTTTATGCCAGGCAGAAGATGTTATTTCACTTTTTATATTAGAGTAATGGAGAAAGGAAAACTGAAGGTAAAGGCTAGTGAATTCTTTGTCCGGAAGTTCCAAATTGCATCGATTTTATTGCAAGAGGGTTTTTGTCCCAAGGTTTCTCGTCACGTCCGTGGACAAAAACAAAGGCTGTTATAAAATCATGCCGTTATTTCACCTCCGTTATTTTTGTGGGAACACCAGAGATAATAACTATTTTTATTTTTTTTAAATATTTAAAGGACATTCACATTTTTTCTTTTGGAAATGAAATTGCACCTTTTTCACTATTGACCCGCTTACAAAGCAGAGTAAATTATATACTGAATGTTTAAAGAAGCTTAGAACAATACTATTGAGCGCGGGGGAGGCACGGTGGTCGAGATGGTAACGTCTCGGCTTGCTATGCGAAAGGTCCCGGGTTCAAATCCCCACCCGGGAGCAAACCTTTCGCTTGCGTCAATGGGTCGTGACCCGCGCCTAAGGAGGCGTCTTGGCAACCTGACCTCCTGGGGGACTGCACCTGGCCCACCGCTGGACAATGCACCTGCACATGTGTCCCCTCCCCAAATCCCCAACCCTTACCCTATTTCCCAGTATTCCTTGCACCGGAGATCGAAGAAAAAAACCAGTAGAAAACCTGAATGGTTGTAGACCACCCCCCTATAACGACCAAGAGGTTGTATCACGGGGTAAATGAAAAAAATACTATTGAGCAATACGTGACAGAAGCACAGTAGGAAAACACGATTGGCAAATCGCGCGAGAGTGCTTCGATCAGACTTACTCTCATTCTTTCAAGTATGAGCATGTGAATCGATATATCGATACCGAAATATCATTCATCATATTATACATCACTACAGCATGGCGGCCGAGGACGCGCATCGCAAACAATTAATATTCACAAATCATATTCTCTTTGATTCATATTCACAAAATTAACGCATCCAAGTGTGTCTATCGGCAACGCCTTGGACCTTTTTTTTGTACTTGCATAAACTTGTTTGAGTCATAACAAGGCCCGTAGCAGCTGCGAAAAGCTGAGTCAAAGGTTAGGCTTGGTCAACTTTTGTACGTATTTTCATGCTAGTTAGGTTAATTTACATGGAGGGTAGGTTAGGTTACACTTCCGTGACTCTTTGTCCTCACAGGAGAGTGATGCATGCCTGACTGTGTGCGTGCGTGTGTGTATACAAGCGAGAGGGAGAGAGACGCTGCGTGCAACACGATTTATGACGCCGACATTTGACTCCGGATGTGGGCCCATTTTGTACGGAGAGCAATATGGAAGATGCTTTTGAAGAGGGCGGAAGAGGATCGTCAAGACTCGTTTAGAAACGGAAAAGCGGTTGGGACGGACTATTCTTGGTCTCTGGCTTTATGTGAAAATTAGATAGGGCTCATATTCAGGTAGGAAATGAAAATGGGGACTTTTGGACCCTTCCCTGCCTTGAGCACTACAGCCCCTAGAAATTTAACACTACACGGATTAGCTTATTTTTGTTACAATTCTCACTAGAAACATTAATCACGAAATTCTTCATAATTATGTATTCTTTTGCTTTAACAATCAAAAATTGGACCAAGAAGTCTTACTTATTGTCAAAATAACTCAAATGGCATGATTTCTGTTGGAATACATAAACCACGTAAGCTGCCTTCACTTTGGACAGGATCCGTAGCAGAAATTCCGATCATGACTGTCCTATATTTAAAAGATACAAATACAGTACCAATATCCACCTCCTCGATGATTTAATAAAGCTGTGCCCAACAAGCTCACGAAAACCTGTGTTTTCAAGTAAATTCGAGACATTGTTTTAAAGAATGGAAATTGGTGATTCGTTCATTTAAGTGTAGCCAACTCTTTAAGGAGTTAAGTACGGAGCATGATGCATCCCGACCCACCGGGAAGCAGGTACATAATGATATCTCGCGGCGAAGGTGATTAGGGAGGGAAAGGAGAAGACCCTCGTCCGCGGCTTCCCCAAATTCCGTTTGGTGTGCTGAGATCGTCCTTCGTGAGATTCAACGATGTTTGTCTCAGGATGAACGAGTAGACGAAAAGGATCGTCAGCTCCGGAAATTCTCCCATATGAATCCAGCTTTACGCATTTGGTCAGATTTTCTGAAATGCGAACAGATTCCCGGGTTTTGTCTAGTATATCCCATGTGTCCCGAATCTCACGAGTCGGATCAAATTCGTACTGGTGGAAATCTCGCGGAAGCTCGATTATCTTCCCTAACCGTCAGCGGATGATGGGCAACAGTCCGCGATATTTCCACCGATAGATGCCCATGGTTAAATTCGATATTCATTGTATATACCGAACCGAAAGTTTCGCCGGAAGAATAATTATACAATCATATTTCCGTATTACCTGCAGAAGTAGTTAGGTCTTGTGCTAAAGTACGAGTCGGTGAGGAGAAGCAGTATGGTAAATCTACCAATTTGTGCCCCCCCCCNCTTCCCCCCCCCCCCCCCCCCCCCGCCGTTTTTCTCGCCCAATTTATGACCGCCTATGGAAGAAGTGAAAGAACAAGAATCCAAAACATGTAGCAGAGTAATTAACCACTTTGGAAATACTTCCTATCTTCATTTAACAACCTGTAGTGAGGTGAAGGTCAGTGGTGAGTTGGTTTTCAAGAAATAAATTAGACTGTCAAGTGCTGCACATCCAGTGTAATATGGGGTGAAAAGTGCCAATTCCGTTAAGAGCAGAGTTTCCTTTCGAAACCTTTTACACGTTTATTTTAAAATGGGGAAACAGTTTGAAGGTTACAATTAGTAATTGAAGATGTGTTCTTTTCCTCTTGTGAATATTTGTTATAATCGAACCGATGCATTTAAAGAGTTAGTGTGGGTGTTAGAAATTGGGGGCTGAAATCTGTCATTTGCCAATGGATGACACCCTTAGAAATAGTGCTTATTTACATTCGAATTGTTACATTTACAATCCTGTTGTAATAGTTTTATGATTTTGAAAAAAAGTCACTTCCTGAAAACAACACTGGATAGGTGTCCACCTTTCCGGGCAACACATTCCTCCAAGCGCTGGACGAAACCCATCATAATGCGCTCCAGCATGTCCAGGGGAATATTTCTCATGGCGTGTCTTATCTGATCCTTAATATCAGCCAATGACTGAGGACGTGTGGCAAACACCAAACTCGTCAGGTACCCCCACAAGAAGAAGTCGGGGGTGGTCAAATCCGTCGACCGTGGCGGCCATGGAATGTCCCCAAATCTCGAAATGACCTGCCCAGGAAACATTTGACTTTTAATTTGTTCGGTGTTCGCCACACGTCCTCAGTCATTGGCTGATCTTATGGATCATATAAGACACGCCATGAGAAACATTCCCCTGGACATGGTGGAGCGCATTATGAAGGGTTTCGTCCGGCGCTTGGAGGAATGTGTTGCCCGCAAAGGAGGACATCTATCCGGTGTTGTTTTCAAGAAGTGACTTTTTTGGACCTTGATCCATAAATGGAATATCTTTCTCTGTGTAGTGTAATTTTAAAAAATATAATCGTTCGTTACTTACGCCATGCTGCGTCGTTTTTATCCGCCCATGACTTTTGCCCCACCCTGTAGTTTCAGAAACAGCTACAGCTCTTAATACTTTTTAAACATACTGTACACTACTTCAAAAATGTTTTAATGGCATTATCCTTCAATATAATCACGCCTATAAGCCTAGTATACAGGGTGGTCCAACTTCAAGTGTCGTTTTATAACGGCGATTAATAGCAGTGATTTTGCGATGACGTAGCAGCGACGTGTAAAATGTCCCACTTCGGCGCCATCGAAAATATTAGCTCCCAATAGCAGCACACATGTAATCAACCCTGCTGCTGGGTTGACCTGGAAAAAAGGAGGTGCACACATGACCTGCGATGCGCCTGGGTGAAATGGGTGACGCCGAAGGCACCAGATGGACCATGGACCTGTAATGCAAGGGGGAAGCCTGCAAACGAAACACAGCTAATATTTTCGATGGCGCCGAAGTGGGCCATTTTACACGTGGCTGCTACGATAATCGTAAAGCGCTTCTATTAATAGCCGTCATAAAACGACACTTGAAGTTGGACCACCCTGTATACGTATATTATATACAGGACATTTTAAGTCGATTCAACAAGTTTGTGCCGAAGGAAATGATCATGTTTGAAAAAATAATCACTTTGATGGAAGACATTTTTCATGTTAAAAATTATGACCTTGTCTTGCACCTCGTCACTAAATTTTTCTATTTTATGTCACTCACCCTCACCTCGCCAGGTTTGTGCGCTGTGAGGGATGGGCCCAGCTACTCAGCCGTGACCTTCCATTTTGTTACGAAGTTGTCATGCACTTCAATTCTTCAGCATCAGAATTTCTCATTCTCATAAACAATCTCTGAATAAGCGTCGTAATTATTTCCACATCGCTCCATCAGTGGCTGTTGAACCTAAAGCAAATATTTCGTTGTCAGTCGTGACAAACTTTACATCCCGCGAAAGAATCTCCTGTCTTCTTCCTGCATAATCATTATGGCTGGCGCCTTTTTCAACACATGCACAATGGTCGTCGACAGAGAATGATTGTTTACTTTATAGCCTTAGCTGGCAAAGCTCATTTATTGATGGCTGCCTGGTTATCATTATAACGTTATGGCATCGACAAGGCAATCTTAATGGTGGTGCGCAAGTCCGTAATAGTTACTACTAACTCTGCCCATTCACTGGCACAATAAAGCAAGGGGATCGTAAACTAATATTTGGCTACTGTGTTTTGCGTTGAGGGTGGTAAATGTAACGGGAGGGTGAGGGTGCGGCCTTTCATTGGAAATGTGATTGCAAGGAAGGATGGTGAACCCACAGCGAACGATTATGAGGCACTCAGAGAGCTGATTAGCTCATGATTAGTTGGCAGAATTGAGGTGTAAAACTGTCGGCCTCATCCGTGACCTGGAAAGGCTTGCAGCATACATATATCGTTTTTTACTGGATGTATCAACAGTCCAAAAAGAATTGTCCCTCGCGTCGAGCGGGCAGCCACGCGTCAGGATGAAAGGAACCAGTTATACAGCCGTACAGGTTGAGTTGGTATAATTGCACTCTTCAAAAAATTTCGGCAGTAAGCAGAGCACAGCATCTCTCGAAAGTATCAATTCTGTCAATGAACAATAAGGTCGGCCTATATTTTGTATTACTTATATGGCAATTTCCTTATTGGTATATTTTCTCATTTATTGCACTTTGGATATTTCATGCAGCATAACTTAATCACTGGTGTAACACATTCACTTAACTTTGCTCTGTATTGTGGACTGATTGTGCTGACTAATGCTGGGGGACGTCGAACTCGGTTGCTCCCAACAATCTCTCGGCTGCGCGGAAAATACGCTAGTGTGTAAGCGCCATAATCTGACACTAAATGTATCAAGTAATGCAATGAATTGTGTAAAATACACATTGGTGCTCAGCAATGCACATCATGTGCATCGATGCATTTAACTAACTCAATTTTCAAAATAATTTGACTGTAATATTCTGCATTTCAGGTCTTTGTACGTACAAAGTTGGAGGACAGAGCCTGAAGACTTCCACTCTAGCCGAATCAGGAAATGAAAGCCCGGGAATGAGGTCGAACCAGGTTCGTATCCGTGGATACAACAGCTTACATCGTGTCCATAATCCGCCTTCTAAACTTACACTGATGATAGGGAGGCATGGTGGTCTGGTGGTTACGCCACTGGCCAGCCAAGCGGGAGGCCTGGGTTCAAATCCCGTTCCCGTCACCTCTGCTTGGCCGGGTCTTCTTCAGCTTTTCACCCGACATGCTGGGGCAGAATTGCACTCCCTACTCTGCCCAGGGCCAGGAGAAAAGACCTGGTGTTTAAAGAATGTCAGAAATGACTACCGCACAGCGGCCTCCCTTGGGAACCCCCCCCCCCCCCNCCCCAAGAGGGCCTCGGGCCCTGTCAAGGGGTATATTTTAAAAAAAACTTACACTGATGATACGTCATACACAATCATGATCACTTTCGCCTGCTGCTTATTTCAACCTCGTTCTAGATATCGTACTATATAAACATGGTGTTTCTACCTAGTATGTTCAACGACAGTCAGCCTACACATTGGCCGAATACAAGTCGAAAATGTAGGGGTGAGAAATGGATATGTTGAAGGACGAAAGGGACTACCAGATAATTATACCCATACCTTTTGAATTTAAAAACCATTAATAATTGTATGAATGGCACTTCACAACCCGCGACCCACAGTTTTGGAAGCCCTGCAGTACAGTATAATACTGAAGAAAAGAACACCCAATCATTCTTCAGAGCATGAGAAAATCTCAGAACATATCTCATAACTGTACTTTCAATTAGTTACCTGAAAAGAAGACAGAATGATGAAAAAATGAAACTTTCCGCCACCTCATTCTTCTCTTTCTCCCCTTCTTCTCCCTTAGTTTCGATTCTCTCTTCCAGAGCACCACTTTCATCATTTCCTTCCACGTTTTCTCGGATTTCCCGTTCGGAAGGGCAAGTTTTTCTTTCCCCAGTTACCTTGTGCTAATGGGAAACATCTGGCATTTTTCCAGACTCTAGCTGTGAATATTGTGCGAGGATGAGGAGAAAAATTAGACATAAATGAAGAAAAATGAAAGTCCGCCGACAAAAAATCGCCCTGGGAAGGCAATAGTTGTGAAATGACAAGAAGAAAGAAGGTCTGGAGGGGGAGAAGGGAGTTTCCCGTAAGGATGTTCCCATAGAGAGCCTTTGCTCATTTCTTGGCATCTAACGAGCAGAAAGCAAGGCGCCACTGATTACTCCAAGGGAATAACGCCAAATAGTTATTACTTCACGCAAAAAGGTTGACTTGATGGACTTGCCTTGTGTCGCGATTTATTCTTTGCCCCAGATTTGGTCGATGGCACAAAAGAGAAAGAGGGGAAGATATGGGGAGGAGAAAGACTCATAACATTGGGTTTGTGTCTGCCACACCCTATATTATATGCCACCAAATATGCTACCCGTTGGAAAAGCTTGGCGCCCTAGACAAACCAATTTGATGCAACATGATCTGATCGCAGGGCGTTTCATTACATGCAGTCTGCGGTCAACCGTGATTGGAACAGCTCAACCATGAATACAAGTCCTATTCCAGCACAGGTTGATTTCGCACAATAAAAATTCATCAGTTAGGCCACTTCACAGGAAGAACTTGAGAGGGAATACTAACCTTTTCTCGTATTTTTTCTGATGGCTATAACTGGCTTGTATTTGAAATATAGCGACTATCCTCACCTGACATCATCACGAAAATTTCAATAGTGTGTTTAACTATTGATTGTCACCTGGGTCGTCTTACCTGGAAAAGAGAAAAGATAAATGTTTCAAGCAGAAGAAATAATTCACAGGCTATGCTTGTACATATCACATGAAATGCCAGAGCAAGTTAACTAATCAAGTGGAACATGGTTCTCTTTTTAACAAGATGAGAGGATACAGGCGTCAGACTTGTATGAGATATCCTGAATGATTTGTAGGATGAATTCATGATGAGTCCTGCGGCGTTACGCATTAGCCAACTGTGCATGCATTGCTACGAGAAAAATAATGAAAACCCTTAGAGGGATTGCGAATTGCTTCATTATTACCGAATGCTCCACAGTAAGTCTATACAGTACTGCGATGGCTATAGCTTCCAGCTTTGACGTTTAATTTCCACTATTTGCCCAGCTTAGAATAAAACTGAACATGGTAGCACAGTACTTCAAACGCAACACCTTTTATAGCACTAAAACAGTTACGTGTATGAATTCTACCTCGTATGTATGACTGTACTACGATTGTGACAAAATTTTACGTAGGGCGTTCTGCTTCATAATTTACTAAAGAATATTGAGTAATTTGGTTCTGCAATGAATCAATTACCTCAATTTTAAAGCAGAAAAAATTTCATTTAAATGCGCCATAATTATTAGAATAATGGAGTGCAAGAGTTAATATACAGTATTTATGAAACCAGCCAGTATAGGGTCGGGCAGAGTGTGAGCGAGAGGAAGTATTAATTCATAGTACATATAGTTCAGTCATATGAGAGCGGACCGCTGAACCGTACCTGGATATGCTTACAAGTCCTGGAACTAAATTGCTGGAGACCCCAAAAAGGCCCTTCGACCTACGGACAATTTTGGAATGACATGCAAATGATAGGAGAGCCAGAAGATATTCCGAAAGGGACCCGCCGCCCATATTATTGCGGGTGACACACACTGAGGGATATGGTACGGCAGAGGGAAGCAAAAGGAAATGAAATGCAATAATGCCTTGGAGTACGAGGTTTATTCAAATGTATTTCGATGATTTTTTTTGAGAGCGAGTACATTTATGAGAGTGAGAGCTGAGATGCCATAATTATATTCTGCAAATGCTATTAACATTTCGCTTTACGCTCCCATGTATAGTAAATTCTCTGTCAGATCACGCAGTAAGATTTGTCATGCAAGCTGGCTGATTCTGAAACCTTTTACTGATATCTGCTATTGTAATGCAGCTATACGCAACAATACAGCTCCAATCTCTATACTGCAGAAAAATGTGACTGATTCTAGTATTCCCACATAGGCTATTGTACCGTATTGTTGGGTTTGAGTTGAGAAGCGTAAAATGCACGACTACTGTAGTACGGAAAACCATGGCCCGTGTAGTCTTGTGTTAAATTTTTAGTCATCACTCTAACAAAGCAAGGGCTTACCTCAGTTGCCAACAGAACAGAGACCAACGCCAAAGTGTAAAATTGAGCCATTTAGTATGCCGTGTACTACATCTTACTGATTTCACATTTATGTGTCATAAACTCATAGTGATGCGGCCAGTCCGGTCAAAAAGGCGCTACTTCCTCATCTGTGATTCAAGTAAAACTTAATTTATTTTAAACTTGCTAATTTTAATTTTACATCCACAATTTTTCAGGCTGTAAATGGGCTATTGTTCTAGTGGGGCATTGATTTATGTGTTTTGGAACTTTTATTGCTCTTTCGTAATTTGAGACTACTGGAATCTTTTTGTAGTGTCTCAGGTACTAATTCAGGCCTTTGTTCCACCTTTTGAAATATTTTGAGCATTTGTAATGGATTCCTTGGCTTCGTTGCCTATTTCGAATGTTGCTTTAATATACGTATCTCTTTCCCTATATACACTGTATATAATTAATGTTCCGATGTTCTTATTTTTTAAAAAACAATAGGGGGATTAAGTGCTTCAGCTTGTGAACATTCAGCCTCTTATACTGTCCGATTAATATATGACTGCGTCATGTAACAGGGGAAGGGGGTACGCTGTACCAACCCAACCTAACATCACCGTCCTTCCTTCCTTGCGGATACAGCACTATCTTCAGCGGATACAGGTCAAAGTACGGGTGTACAATTACGAATGCGTATCCAAAAAGTACGGATGTCATTCATGACCAACCCAACAATAGCAGGATTGCGGAGAGCGGAGCAGCATTAGCTGCGACTGAGTAGTAGGAGTTATTCAGCAGCAACTATTAAAGTAACAGTTATCCGACAGGGGATCGGATCCGCGATGATATGGGGTATCTGTGATTGGCCGGATAGATAGGACGATAGATGTCCTGTCTACAGACGCTTTTGAATATATAGCAGGTGATATCGAATGGAGCACATGGTTAGGGGCACAACAAGCTGCAAAAAATAACTGCTATCGGGCAATATCACTTATCAAAAAGTTACCCACGAATCTGGACCACCCTATATATTGTGTCCAAGAGAGGAGGACTTGTTGTTGTACCCCGTGCTAGGGCCCTAGGCGCTCTTAGGGGAGTGGAATACCCCCATCAGGTGCAGGGGACAGGATAGGGATAATGAGGGCGGGGGGGACACTGGTGCAGGTGCAATGTCTCAAGTTGGGTGTCGTGTGCAGTGCCTCAGGGGGCCCGTTCGCCAAGATGACCCCCTAGATGCGGGTCACAAACTCGACACCGCACCTCCTCATGGACGGGACAAGGACAGGGACGGAAGATAAGCGGCTGTGGCCTAATTATTTAGGAAGCAATCCCGGAATTCCCCTGGGGAAGACCGTGGGAAACCACAGAAAACCACGGTTAGGATTGCCGGCCCCGGGACTCGAACCCAGCACATCCCGATTAGCAGTCCAACACCTTATATCCACTCCACCAAACTGCTTAGGTCCAAGACAGGACTTCAGTTACAGTAAATTTTTATGACGTAGAAATTGCTGTGGGATAATATATTATGAGGCCCACCTATGTAATTGAAATGTTCTACGCTTCGGGGAAATAGTTATTCCTCGCTAGTAAAATCGCTGTTACGTATTTTGGAAATGTTATTTCCTGGAAGACAATACATGAAAATCGACTTTAACACATTTCAATATGCCTTATGTTTCATACTGCAGCTTATATTCCTATCTGTGAAAATGTCACGGACGCTTCTGGTTTTCGATCACAAAGAGAGCGAGAAGCCAATTGTTTCATCCCATATAGTCTATTGACTTTTCGCCGACGATAAAATGTGTCGAATTAGCTCGAAACCACCTATTATTGCGAGTTTAAGGTACCCATAAGTTAGTGTGAAAAAACGTCTTCTCAAAGCAAATCGCCAGTTCAAGTAATTTTTTATGTATAGGTTTATGATAATTTGTTTTATTTTTCAGCCCATTATTTTGACATTATTATATCGCACTCTTCCCCTTTATCGATCTACGTTCGTTACAATAGTTTTGTTTCCCCGACACATACGTACGTGTTTACCAGTACAGTATATTCACAGAGAAGCTGGTACAGTGTATTATTGAACGCTGCATACAGCAGTTTCAATTGCTCATTAACATTATGCACATATTCCGTGCGGCACTGGTAGATTTGCAGGGTCATTTGAAGAAACTGAACTAGTGAGAGAGCCGGAAAGAGGGACAAGGCAGGGAAAGGAATAAAGATCGCTTGAAATTCTGAATAGGATTTTCGATTTTCAAGCAAAATGGCCCCGAGATGGTCCATCGCTACTGGTTTCCTTCCACTTTCATCCTGGGACACCCATGCCAGGATCGAGCAGGCTCTCTTTGCACTTTGAATATATTTCACATACACCTATATACCCTCATTGTCACAAACCATGCCTTACTTCACAATATATTGCGTAAGTAATCAGACATCAGCAGAGGATGACCATCTGTCGGGCTGTCGGAGAGTGTAAAAAGGAAACAAAGCCTTGCAAAAATTGTTACATGTCAAGTTACCATAGACAAAAGATTGTGTCCTAATGGACAGGCACTCTTCGCGGTTAAAATGCTGCAAGTTCGCTGCGAAGGTTTTCATATTTTTCGAGTGGCATGTCATGATATGCATAGAATTTTCATTCGTGCAAGTAGGTCATGACGTCTAAGCGGCAACAGGCATAAAGAAAAGCCTCATTCAACTGAAATAAACTCTTAACCGGCAGCCTTTCATACCAACGGTAGGGCTAATAATGATGGCTAGAGGAAGATGATGATAGGTCGAAATTGGCGTTATACAGTCATTAAATTTAAGTGCCTAATACCATTGTACAATAAGGGATCAACAGTCATATTTAAAAATTTAAGTCCTCCTGGCCTACAAGAACAGCATTCTGGCTTGCCGTAATGCCAACCAATTAGATCGGGTATATATTTTCC
The DNA here is from genome assembly GCA_000934665.2 of Catajapyx aquilonaris. NCBI lineage: Eukaryota > Metazoa > Arthropoda > Diplura > Dicellurata > Japygidae > Catajapyx > Catajapyx aquilonaris. Next base: position 56,224 of record JYFJ02001349.1, read on the forward strand.
ATGTCGAAAAATATTTCGCTAGAATTCTCCAATAATAAAACCCATCCACAATGGAAAAATGAATAAAAAATGGGTTAGATATCAATAATTATTATTCCACAGCTTTCAATATTACGAAATGTGTTATAATTATTAAAATGATTCATATATTGGCCGTCGCTGGCATAGGATAAAATATCCAAGAAACTGACAACGTACAACTGTAAAACCTGACAAGATACGTACATTATAAACCAACAGCTTTAAAGAACTAATTTTTGATTTGCACGAACCTGATGTTCACGTCAGTCGCCATTATTTACAACCCAGCCTTACAATGTATTACTCCATCCTAATTCAACTGGCGCGCAATATTGCCGCCAATGATTCTCCAGGTGGTAATTTAGATATATTTAACCCATTATAAATCACAAAGGCCACCCACTATACTGCCAGAGGTCAAAACCTGCCATCCTTTGTTATGTCCCGGCGGTCTGCTACCACCAGCAATTTAACATTTTGCCGTTCATTCCCCTGCGTGGCATCCTGTCTTTACTGTCACCAGTGAAAGTATGATTACCACAATGCAAGAGAAAGATTAATGGGAAAGGGCTAACGTGACAACGTTATGGGAGGTCCAACATCCACAATCGTGAATTCTGTCCTACACCATACTGTTCAACTCATATTTTTATGAGTGTAAGTAAACTACTATGTGTCAGTTTTCACCTTTCTCCGAATAATATATAATCATGCGGGGGTAATAGAATAACACGAGGATTTACTTCATTTGCAAGTAAATAAAGTCAATATAAAGTGTGGGCTAGTCCAGGGGCATCGCAAAAGTGGATTTTCATTATTCGAGGACTCGAATCCAAATGAAAATATTTGCCGATGCATCAAATTCGACGTGTAGCACTGAAATATCAGAAATTTTCTCATTTTGGCTATATCCCTAGTGGTATTAAAAAGTATGCTAAAGTGAGACAACTAATTCTAATCGCTCATTACCTTGCTCCTCTTTTACAAATTCAATCATTAATCCGAGCGCAAAAGCTGTCCCAGTGATAATTAATACACGCTCACACATACCGGCAGGCAGCACACGAGCTTTCCTTCTCGGCCCGTGCAAAAGTGAAACGGCAGCATAATAAGCGGAACATAATCCGCCCGCAATGTAGGTAATTATACAGTCATCGTCTCCGGAGATGCGGTTACATTCAAAAAGCTGCGGGCCATAAATTTGTGCAGCCCGGGGAATTCATTTCTGCGGTACCATTGGCTTCCCGTGGTGCACGATATGATTCACTGCACCTCGTCAATTTCAAACGCAGATTCAGTTTGTTAGGCCACTCCAGTTTCCATCCGGGTCTCTCTGCATGTTACCAATCATTTGGGGGCTTTGCTTTGGTTAGTGGTTAGGTAGATAGGTGGGTGGCCTAGTGGGTGGGTGCTAGGTACAAGGTACCCTCCACAGAGAGAGAGAGAGAGAGAGAGAGAGAGGGGGGGGATTTTTTTTGCACTTGCCCAATAATAACTCTGGCTGGCTGGGAAATTTTGTTCATACTATTCACCTCATTTCCGAGGGTGAAACATGCCTTATGTTGGAAGCAGCTCATATTATTTTCTTTTCATTTTTTTTTGTTGCGTTCGTTTTGATGCACTCTTTCTCTACGGAATTTCTGGTATTCATACTCTCTCTTCGGAGGTTTAGAGCAAGGTTCAGCAGGCCTCTTGATTATTGGATATATCCAACCTATACGGGATGTTTCTTACAGCTAAGTCTTCTGGTAGGCAGCGTAGGTGGAGATATTTCATAATCCACACCTGATACACTTACAGGTTCCAACTGGAAGATGGTTATAAGTATTACGCAATGAAAATGTGTCGATGGAAGTGAACACGGGTCACAAGAGTGTAGCACAAGAGTGTGATGGAGGACTGGTCTGAAAACTCCGATGATATTAATCATCTTGAGATTATCTGAAGTGGCTTCAGGAGAGTGCCTTTAAGAAACCAATAGCAAGCAATCGCAAGAGTGGTCAAACACTTCCGAAAGTAGGGCTGCTACTGTAGTGTGAAATAACTGTCCAACTGCTAGCAATATGCAACGAATAAAAAGCCCGGTGTGTTCATAATTTCAAAAATACTGTACTGTCATTAATAATTATCAGAGACATGTATCATCAAGTGCAGGAGCATCCCAGAATATTTGAAACATTGTTCATAAAATGTTAGTTTAGCCAGCAACATGCCGCAATACTGTCTTCTTCATGCGAACTACGGAGTGAAGGTTTAAACTCGTTTAAGTCCGCTTTTAAGTAGATATATATGACGATATCTAGTCAAAATAATTGAATCCCGAGAACACCGTCATATGGATGAGCTGAGCCATTTCATGCTGCTGGTGTATAGAACACTTGGTCCCGAGGTCAGAAATGGGGGTAGTCTACTGTATTCCAAGCATATTGCAGGCACGCGACCTGTCAAAAGCGGATAAGAAGGAGAATGAAATGATGAGAAATGTTGTGCTCGGTTGACCTTTAGGTGTCAACGCCCGTATCAAAATAACATTCTGTGAAATAATGACAACCAATCACTTCCCTTATTTATTTCCATGTCTCTTTCAATAAATATTATGGTGTCCTTATACAAAATAGCTGTGTCTCGGAGTAAATTGTGCACTGTCAACACTATAGGTTAAATTGTAAAATCAATATTATTGGTCGAACAATCCAGGAGACCTACTTATAAAACGACCAGACAACTTCTGTCCAATTGTGGCATGGACTGTGCCATAACGCAAGTTCAAATACTGTACATAAGAACTGATCAAGATGACAAGATTTTCAATCAATTCTATCGCGTATGTAACGTTTTTATAATTCATGGGCACCGTTTTCAATAACATGATTAGGATACTGTAGTCAGTAAATCATACAAATCTTCAAGTACGTTCCGAGTTATATTGCATGTAACAGGGTGTTGCAATTAAGATGTCCATTTTAGTAAGTAATTTTTTTGGCTCTAACTTGAAAGCTCTTATTTTAACCCGTATAACATGCTTCGAGGTGACATACTACATGGGTATTGGTGTTCATGGTTTCATTAGCAGGTCTGTAAATAACGAGCTTTGTTTTGAAGGCAAATTTAAAATAGATACTGGTATCCTGCAGCTCCATGCCATTAATATGCTCGATCAATTTTGATATTTTACTGTATCTTGTACAGCATATTTTGTATGTTATTTTCCTTTTTTGACATTGCTGTCTTGTTATTATTAATTTGCTATAAAAATATTTGAATACACTTCAGCTTAGCAAGTGGTCTCCATACATAGGTCAAAGCCCTTCCTTATAAGGTCATTCCTCTCTTTATCCAAGCCTGGCCAAATTGAAATGCCCTATAATTGTCATCGCTACGTGATTATACGTACATATTACAACTGTTCTAAAATGCATCATCTGACAATAATGGTTCTTGTATAAGAAAGCTTAGGCCTTAGCCTATTGAAGAAAATCGCTCCGCGAGAAGTTAATTTCTTGTTTACTATCTAATGAAAAGTAGAACATTAGTATTATACTTAACACTATAGTGATGAAACTTTTTCAGCTTCGAACTCATTCAGTATCATTTCGACCGAGTAGTGCATGAACAATTATTGTAATCAGGATTTGTTGTCGGAGTTTTGCTGTTGTCCCGTAAGCCATATTTTTCCCTTGAAATAAGACCATTCCTTGGTTTCTTCCGCTCCAAAGAAACCACTTGTTAGCCAATCATGGTGCAAAACCCAAGTTTGCTTTCATGAACCTCTCTCTCCGACTTGTCCAAAAAGTCTAGGTGCAAAAAAGAAGAGATAGAAGAAAGAAATGGGCCCAGGGTGGTGTGCGATTTTTTTTCTTCTTCTTCTTTTTTGAGGAATTGGAATCTGGCCAAGTTTGGTAGGGTGGGATGAAGGGGGGGGGGGTGAGGATGGGAAGAAGGAAGCATCTGCAATCTGACAATCTTACCACCTTCAGACTCCGTCACTTTTTTCATGCAGCATTAGCGTCGACAGCAGTGCGGTGGAATGGCTCGGCAAACATGGCAAGGAGCTGGAACTTGACACTCGCAGTTACTCTAGAGAAAAATGGCCGGGCTTGGCGAATGCAAAGCCATTTTTATTCGCCTCTGTAGTTTGGACTTTTCATTCATTTCCTTCCCCTTCGCGAGTTTTTGGAGGCAACTGTTTACTTTTCGTGTTATACAGAGAGACTCACTGACTCTCTCCGAACAGCTATCATATAGTTTAAAACTGACGCACAAGCTAGCATTTATAATAAGTTATTCTGGGATGTAATCAAAATGATGAATAATTGATGGTTACTCGTTACTAATGTATGAGGCTGTTACACTCATTCACATCGATGAATTCCGTGAAAGATACCCTACAGATGGTATCAAATTATCATTACCAATATTATACCTCGATGTTCTAGCAATTTAACGCAACAATTGTGACAAATTTTTCAAGTTTTTTTTGTAACTCCCACGAAAGATACTTGGTGAAATGTATGATATCTCCAGAATCGTTAAAAGAGACGTCGACATTGTATGTAAACTCATAGAGCTCAACACATATTCCAACATAATGTCAGGAAAGTACGTACTGTGCGAGATTTCCAGAAATACGGATCTGAGCTGACTTTAGGGACACCCGGTGGAATGATGTGGCTAGCTTTAACCGCAGGTAAAGGTGAATAAATGTTGCGCGAACTGCAGGGAAGAGGGAGAGCTACCTTGACTTTTATTACATCAAGGAGTCACCCATGCTTGCTAATAAACACAGCGCGATGTAGAAAAGTGCTCCTAGCTATTTCCCAGTTCTTCGTAGCGTAATGCCTGCCTTATCAAGTTTCAGGGCAAATACCAAGCCACGAGTAGAACTTTTTAAATGTTGAATTTAATGCAAGTTATTAATTTGGTACGTCGTGAGAATAATGTAATTTGTAGGTAAATATTTCCGCCGCAGGCGATGCAAATATTGCAATTAATAATATTCTCCCTGTTCCTGATTTGCGTGCGATTCACTGCAGCAAATTCCTGGCTAGAATTCCCTTACCCATGCCCTGCAGACTTCCTCTCTCACAATTGAGAATGGAATCGCCCGGTGAGCAACTTGCCAGTGCAGACTACTAAGACGTGCAGTTTCCAATGGCCACACAAAGTCATGTGGATTGTTGCAGACCTCATACGTAATTATAGTTTATTACCTTGTCAAAAAAACACTTTGTAACTTATTGATGAAAACAAAGAGTTTTACACTTGCATAAGTACAGTATTGTGTAAGTATCAGTACATAATTCAGTTGGACAATAATGAATAGTTTCATAACTACGTGCCATTTTTGCAATACTGTACCTTTATGGTCAGATGTATACCCAAAGGACGTATCTAAATGCAACCTAATAAACTAATGGCAAAAATAAGTTCCGTCATAACGCACCATACTTCAAAGCGACAATAACTTTTCCCGAAGTTCCCCATCAAAAGATTTGTAATCAGCGCATACATTTGGTTCAGGACAAATTGGAACATGGGAGAGTTTGTGTGCCAGGTTTTGATTTGCGCGTTTTACTCGCTTTTATATCAGCCGAAAAGCTTGACTGGCCCAAGTCCATAGAACATTATAGGGGAGGGGTGGCGTCCAACATTTGTGAATGTAGTGCTAATAAGCGGTATCATATGCGGCCAGAGATACTAAAGGCAAAACGCGCGTAAATATGCACGATTGCTTCATATCGTGCCACCAATTTTCTGTAGCGGCTTTGATGCCTGCTAACGACCGGCGAAAATATCATCATGACCCTATTGGTGGCCTGTTTATGAATAATAATGGACACATCCGATAGCTAGGGGTTGGGCAGAAAAAAGCCGTAGTTTTCCCCTTTCTTGTGGCACGCACATCATTCACTCGCAAAACAGTGGGACTGCCGGCCTCAAAATTACCTCGCCGACCTCAACTGGCTTCGAATTATATTCTCTCAATAGGGCAGCAGCACTGCAAACACATTACGCGTGAAAAATACTCTGCCACTCTCTGCTGCTGGGAACTTTGGGGGTTTCCACCTATACTCCCTATGTTTCATTGGCATAGAAAATTCTTCACGCTGCGTTGGTTGCATACGTTACACAGACTCATCCAGGTTTTCCACTTGGGAGGAGGCCACATTATCATATGCATTCATTTATCCCCATCCTACTACTCTTTCAAGCAGTGGAAAATACCCCCTATGCGCTCATTTTACATACTATTTCTGTGTTGTGCTGCTCATACCTAAATGTTCAGTTTCAGCACTGTTATGTCTGGCACAAGCGAGCAAGAGTCATACACAATCATATTGCTCATTCATTCACCTTGTTTTTGTTTAAAAAGCTGTCACGATAGTTATAACTTCATACAATTGGGATTCACAAAATCATTTTGCGATTACAGGAAGCCCCCTGTCTATACGAAGGGGGTTACGTTCCTGAAAATGTCCATAGGTCGGATTTGTACGTAACTCGGATCACTCAGGAACAGCGCATAATTACAGCGTAAAGATGCTGCTCCGCTTACGTCATGTGTGTTTGTTTATATATGCGCGGGAGTACGTAGTTTCCCAATTATTTATTAATTATACAGTATTATGTTGAACTTTGTATCGGTCAACATACGCAGAAGTGATTGATAGTGGAGGGATAATAATTATAAATTATTATCCTTCTGGGGAGCCTTGGGAGCCCGTTCGTAAGTACGGATCGCCATAAGTCGGGTCCTTCGTAAACTGGGGACTACCTGTACATACAACTCGCAAAACTATTGTGCGAATCAGCCTTTATTGAGTGCATTTTTCAAAGGAAAATAATATTATACGAGTGTATTATTATTATTATTATTATTATTATTATTATTATTATGGTGTAAAATAGGCCTGCAGGACACCAAAAAGTATAAGACAAGAGAGGAGGATCCGTTTTCAAACCTTCATCTTTAAGCCGTTTGCGTGACCTATGGTAAATCCATAGCAAATAGTAGAGCCCATCATGTTATTCATATAGGATTAATTACGGTACTTGTTATTAGTTGACCATCGATCACCGAAGCAGGTTGGCAAGGTGGATAAGGCGTCCGACTGCTAATTGGGAGGTCATGTGTTCGAATCCCGGGGCCGACGATCCTGAGCGTGGTTTTCTGTGGGTTTCCACGGTCTTCCTAGGATAATTCCGGGGTCACTTCCGTATAATAGGCCACAGCCGCTTCCTTCCTTCCCTATCCTTGGAGGTTGAAAGGCAATGCTGGGCCAACCTCCTTAATATCAATTATAAAGTTGACCATCGATCACGCAACTGGCCCTTAATGCTTCCTGAGGATCCAATACAGTCATGCTCATTATAAAAGCTAACGGTGCGCAAAAATAGCGGATTCCAACACCATCCAATTCCTTCATATCATACGTTTGTGCAAATATTTCAGCATTGCCCAATATGGAACTCTAATTGTACGGTACTGCATTTAAAGTCTGCAAATTAATTAGATTGCTGTAAAAACCTTTTCAAGTGTCAAATTGAGTTTTAAAGTTACTGTATCCATGGTTTGTTCTCAATCTAAATGCAAGCTGAGGTGCAGTTCTAGTCTCCTAAGAGAGGACTAGGCAGATTGTTTTCACGTGAAAAGGGTGCAAAAGGGGATCTGGCCGATACAAATTGGCTGCCTTTGTTGCTGAGTAGGGTAGTACAGGTAGTCCCCGGTCTACAAACTGGGTTACGTTCCTCAAAAAATGTCCATAAGTCGGATTTGTACGTTACTCGGATCCATGAGGAACAGCGCATAATATGTACAGCGTAAAGATGCTGCTCCAATGAACCGCTTACGTCATGTGTGTGTGTTTACATGCGCGAAGAACGTGCTGCAGTTTACCAATTATACCGTATATTAATTATACGGTATTTATGTTAAACTTGGTATCAGTCAACGTACTCGGAAGCGATTGAAATCGGAGGAATAATTATACATTTTACTTTCGGGGAGCCTTGGGAGCCCGTTCGTAAGTACGGATCGCCGTAAGTCGGGTCGTTCGTAAACCGGGGACTTCCTGTACTTATCTTTTTCGCATCATCATCAACGTATCAGCACTACTAAAATGTAGTAGGTCAACATTCATTTTTCTTTTTAACTGCCAATTTGTCCACTACCATGGAATGACATCGAACTATACGTCAGTAGAAAAGTAAGGCAACCTAAAATGCATAAATCGGGCAAGTAATTGTGTCAGGTAAAATGAAATTTGACTATCGGCTAGTTCAGTGCAGCTTGGTGGCCTGGTAGACTGTCGATGCCAGCCTGAAGAGCCCACAGGAGTGTCGGCTTCCTGTTTCATGCAATGTATCTCTCTTATCTGAGAGACTCGACATTCCATCTGATAGTAACGAACGTTTATCCAGGAAACCCTGGTGTCTGACACGCATCACTTCTGCAACTCCCTCTTCATCTGCTGGCTGTCTCCATTATGTATGTACACAAAACGGGCCCTCATGGCGTTGATCAACTATACATGAATGCAACTAAGCAACGAGGTAAATAACTTCAGGATATGCCTTTGATTCATCCATTATAATGAACAAGTCACACGTACTGTATTAGATGTATTTGTACAGTGTCAGAGATATCGGACCCTTTAAGGCCCTGCGTCAGCTCATCATCCACTCCTATTTATTTAAGCAACAGAACTATATGTTCAATTTAATAGTTGAACTACACTGAAACTGTACTTTACTCAGTTTTATGCGATGAAGGTAAGTTAACTAAATTCGATTTGAACAATTAATTATTACAATTAAATACAATTAATTATTAATTACAATTAATTATTACAATTAAATACAATTAATTATTAATTACAATTAATTATTACAATTAAATGGCTTTCTAACATAAAAAAGGTTGGGCAAGTTAATCCTTTAGAGATGAATCAAGATGTATTTGTATCTACAGAAGGGACTTTCATTTTGTTCTCTATGCAGGCTTGTTTAGGTCTAATAAATATAAGAAAAAATATTCTCTATGGGAAAGAGTTAACTTACTGAACCCCATTGTAGAAAGTATTTTTTATATATATTATTTTTATTTATTTTACCTCGTGATAGGGGCGGAGCTCTCTTTTGGGGTGGCGTATCACCTTCAGTTTTCTTCGATTTTTCTGACTCTTACTTCACACATGGGTGGCGCCAAGGATAGGGACGGAAGGAAGCGGCTGTGGCCTATTTTTACCGAAACGACCCCGGAATTGTCCTGGGGGGACTGTGGAAAACCACAGAAAACCACAGTCAGAGTCGCCGACCCCGGGATTCGAACCCAGGACCTCCCGATTAGCCACTACACCAACCTGCTTCGGTCCATTGTAGAAAATATTGGCGGCATTCACAGATCTTTCCTTTATCTTGGTGCATGTAAAATATGTACCAACGAAAATGCCCGTAGTGGCTAGCTATTTTTGGCATCACACTGCTGATAATTATTAGAGTTACTTTGGAACAGTTACTGTTGGGTGCTATAAAAAATATAGCTAGTATTGGGTTGAATGAATAAATTCATTATTACGAGTGACCAATTTTGACCGTCTTGTACTTGAGGTCAGTGGTTGGACCAAGTATTAGTTTAGATGCACGCATCAGTTCGATTTTATTTTAGCAGCTAACATATTAAATAACCTACAAGTAACTGATTAAAAATAAGCACCTGGGTGTGAGAAACTGCTAACCACTTCGTATCAATCAGTATTGCGGTGGACTCGCATTCCTGAAGTACAAGGACAAAACATATAAGTAAGACGATTAAACATGGAATGATACCGTACATTAAAAGTTACAAGAAGTGTAGGCAACTGAAACTTGTGCCAAGCTAAAACTTGAAGCTACATCGCCTTTAGCAATAAAGCCACAAAATTCCCTTTGTATACATAACAAGCAGCACGGCCTTTAATCTGTGACGTGTTCTGTCTGTACAGATGCCCCGGCGTCCACTCTGCATGCCCAGGATTATGAAGCCTGCTCAATAACGGACCATACCAGAAACAACAAGTAGAGAGGAAACTTGTATTGATTTCCGCTCAAACAGTGTGCAATACATAGGATTTATCAAGCCAATCTCCTCTGTGAAGTGCGGTGCAGCTCAGTGACTATTGCATGTCAAACCGACTTTGATGTTGTAGGAAGTTGGCAGGTCTCGCCATTTCAAAGGGCATTGGTCAATGGTCGGGGGCCAGGGGGTAATCATTATACTGAGGGGGGGAAGGGGTGTGGAAGGTGGGGGGTCAAGGAAAATCATTGTCCGGGGGCAGCGCCGAGAGGACGGGGGATCAGGAGGGTAGTGGGGGGGGGGAGGGAGAAGAGGTCCGCTCGTCTGGCTCTTTTTTCTTATTTTCTCTCTTTTTCGAAAAGAAAGGAGAGACAGAGAAGGAGAGTTGGGCCCCGTGGACTGATTTTCTTGGCGGACCCCAACCAGCTCGGATTGGGAGAATTGATCTGGACAAGGATGGAGCACAAGCTGTGGATCTCTTCTCCCGTGGGAAATAACCCCGAATCATTCGGGTCCAATTTCCCAAAGCCAAATTTCCTTCGGCCTTTCCCTTATTAAAAAGAGCAGTCTCCCGCCAACTTGCTGCACATCTTTCCACGTGTTATACCGGATTTCCCCAGGCTTCGCCCTCTTTCATTTCATCGAGCATGCACTTGTTCATGAAAGCCAGCCTAATGTGCTGCGTTTCTACATCAACTCCTAATCACATTACTGGCATTCCTACAATACTGTTTCAGCTTCGCCTCTATCTCGGGAATTATGCCGGTACTCATCTTGTCTTTAGGCCAGCCTAAGCATATTAGTATCGCACCTTGGGAATTTTATTTGCGGTATACCGTATATCAACAATGTCACCCATAACTTATACAGAAATTTTTAGTGTAAGCTTACAAATTACTTACAGTAAATAACATGTAGTTATTTACCCGTGTGGCCACATTCAGTAGCCTAAATGTCAGAAAAAAATATTTACATCGGCGCATTATTGCCTGTTGTAATCACTCACTTTAAGCCTAGCCTTCAACCTGATTTGGTTTCGACCAGAAAAATTGTGTCCAGCGAAGTGGAACCTGCATAATAAACGGTAGTCCATACAACATCGTTGACATACGTTATCTACTGTTAACTACTCGCAGACATGGAGCTAACATGGCAGTTCGGCGCAGCAAATCCGCCACAATAATTAATACACTACACTGCGCTACACTGACTACAGGATTTTAAACCACGCGTTTGTCATGGAGGACTGTGACACACTCTGTTTCGCTTTTTGCACCTATAGCGCAGTCGCATCGGATAGGTATAAGATTCACTATCAGACCCGCAAAATTAGCTTTAACATCTGTTGGATATTTTAATGAGACATGAACATGTACGTTACATACGGTATTTGAAGGCAATTATCAAATTCTACAAGCATCGGTTAACTTTGGTTAACTTCAGCCAAATTTCATCCCAAATGCACAGAACTTTGCCAAAGGAGCAATTTTGACGTGATGGAGCTGTAGCGGCACTGCGCTTCTGAAATAGTCATATGGTTGAGAGAGGCCATTAGAAAAGTACAGTACTGTACGTTTCGACTTCCCCACTCCCATCACACACACACACCACACACCGCTTGTCCGCTTTATTTAGTTATATCCGTACCTCCTGTCCCCCTTCTCTTCCCCAGTTCTGCCTGATTTCTACGAAAAACTGAGGTAACAAAATACCTGGATGCGAGCAAAGGAAAATGCGTTGACTAACCTCTTTTCCCGTTTCAGGGCGACGACTACGAGAAATGTAAACAGAAATTATTTTATGCGTCTCTGAACTGCCAACAGAGCTTTTGACTGTCTACCAAAAAGGACGGATAAACCGAGCATTAATGTACTCTATCGCTCAAAAACATAGAGACGATTTGGCATTTGATTGAAGTGCAAGTTGCACTTAAGTCAAATGCCAAATCGTCTCTATGTTTTTGAGCGATATATACGTCTGGTTCACAACTTTGTTTCTTGAGATTAATGCTCAACGAGTGAATTAAAATTCCAAGTTATGGGATGTAAAATACATAGATGCCTATTTCCCTCTATAAATGACCAATATTGGGCCTCTGATTAGCTTCAATTAGCCCTTAGCATATCACCATAACACTATAGCCCTACACTATATGAGGCAGCATTCGCAAATTTTCCGAATACAGTAATTGTTTTGATCGATATGATGGACAGGCAATAAATATATAATAATTTCCATGCAGAATCGAATCATTTAATGCAGAAATACGCAGGCCTGTCGCTCTAAAATATAGGCCTATCCTCACAAAGGGGTAAGATAAGTCGAAGATTAGAGAACGTATAGCTACTGTAGCTGATAAGGAAACTAATAGCCCGATTTGTCTATCAAATGGGGGCCTCAACGTGATGTTTCGTTCAAAAGCTTGGAGACTATAAAAAAGGCAATCCAATGGAGTATAGGCATGTAGTATAGCAGAGGGAGTGATTTGGATTCTGTCTTCTGCTAATAATATACCGTAGTGCAGGTGAGTCAAAATGAACTCTTTCAGCATGACGAGGATGGTTTCCAGCATGGCTTGACCACTTGACCACATAACATCGCTGTACGAGGATACCACTTGAACTGCATTAAGACTTGAGCGGAAACCTTTCCTCGTGGCCTGGATGAAAATCTTGCAGTGCCGAAAGTGTCGGATGCCCCTCATTTAGTGCGCACTGCAAACAGCAGGGCGCTTAAAAACACTGTAAGCTGTGTTTACGTTCCACTGTTGACCTTCTGAAACCGACGGCCCAGTCCACTCATTCCTATTTCGCCGTGGGAACATTTTTGCCCCGGATTACGGTCATCAATGTTTGCAGCAATCATTAGCACAAGTATGATTACCAGCTTTAACAAATCAATAGATTTCCACATGCATGCATGCATCCTGCCTGGAATAATTAGCTTCCCTTCCACCCTCCTACCCCCTACTCAGACTATGACTCGACCTGATTGGGTCGCAACCCTTTTGCGGCTACACATTCGAGGCTATCATATAACTCCCTCAGTGGGAGAAAGTGCATGTGTGCCACTCACATCTATTTGGAGTCAACTAGGTGTGCAAGGAAGGCTATTGGGGGGTTCGCCGTGGGGAGAGGGAGGAGAGGGAGGAGGGGGAGGGAGAGAGAGAGAGGGAGGGAGAGAGAGGGAGAGAGAGTTGTGGACTGCTGGGAATGGGGTTTCAAGTGTAATAGAGCTACTGCTGCATAGGTAGACTATCCGGTTACCGAGTGTCAACGTCAGGAAGGAGAGGAACTTCCGAAAGAGCCACGGTCAATGGTTCAAGGGAATTCCAATTGCCCAAGGTATGGTCAACTCTTCTCTGTACGACACGAGTAAATCAAATTCATGCCCTTTCGAATCTAAATAATTCAGCTAAACAAGGTGCCCAATAGAATTGACCCATTTCGTCTCAATTGTTGAACATGACTCATGAAAAGAAAAGTGTTTCTGCAGTAACACTCTTGTGGGGACAATAATTACTGTGATGTTTGGAAGCCTATGCAATCCAATGAAGTGATATATGGAGGGATACAACGAAAAGGAACAATTTGGTGTCTTTTATAGGCACCTTTTCTTCGCTTCACATGCGAAACGGGACTAGTCCTACTGGCAGAAAATAACAAGCAATCTGAAATGGCATTTTACAGAGCCTGGCAGAGCACACAGGCAGGATTGTCGTGTGTCTGACTTGATATTCGGCGGAAATTAAACCTGTGTTCGCTGCTACGCATGAAAAATGCAAGTTTTGCTGCTGCCTCTCCTGGTGCAGATGGGAGTGGGTTTTCTGGAGAGGGGAGCTTTAATGTGCTCGATGTATGAGATAAAAGGAAACTCAATTCCAAATGAATTCTTCAAGAAAATCTTCACGCACTGCTCTGTTTAAAAGATTTCTTTTTAATGTTATCTTTAAGAGTGACTTCATATATGATTAAAATAACACTGGCCAACAAAAAAAATGTTGTTGCATGTGATTTTTCAATTCATTCTGAGTATTTTTTTCAACGCTGATTTCAAATCTGAAATAGGTTTTCCTCTGCATGCTCTAGTTTTCATGCAATTTGAAACTTGTGACTTTTGCGAAAAAGGACAACCATTGCTATTTTCCACTAGGGATAGCTTGAGAATTAGGCAGCCTCAAATGTGTTCTCTTGCACAGATGGCAATGTTTATGGTGTGGTTCCAGTTGGTCACTGAGTATAATTTGCGAGAGGAGCATACAAGTATTGACATAAAAGTGGTCATTGACTTACTCCAATATCATAAGCACAACTGGATCATTTGTGTGGACCTGAAAATGGGTAACTTCCTCCTCAATGAGAAAGGCGTCACAAAGTTTCCATGCTGTCCCTGCATGTGGGACAGTCGAGCTTGAGAGAAACACTGGACCCAGAAGGAGTGGTCCATCGGTGAAACTCTAGAAGCAGGCATGCCAAACATTGTGAATGACCCAGTCGTCAGCGTTATTTTCCCCCCACTCCATATCAAGCTTGGCTTGATGAAACAGTTGTTCGTGAAGGCATTAAGTACTGATGGTGAAGGTCTTCAACACATACAGTAGTTTCTGCTTTTCCTGCTTTGTCTTTCGAGATGATCAAAGCAGATGTGTTCGAAGGATCTCAAATTCGTGCTCCTGTCCGTGATGAGGAATTTGTCAGGAAGATGAATGACAAGGAGAAGGCAACGTAGCATGCTGTCTCTCGTGGCAGTTATACAGAAATTTCTCGGTAACAAAAAGGCACAAAATTACATGAGGTTCTCGTTACTAAAATGCTGTTGAATTTTCGCGATATTCGGTGCAATATGAGTGTCAAGCTGCAATTCCTGAATAGTCACCTTGAGAAATTCCCCGAAAACCTTGGGGCTGTTAGTGATGAGCAGGGAGAACGCTATCAAGGGAGATGGGACAAAATTACTATGATGGCAGACAACATACTGCTGGAGCATCAAACGAGATTTCCCTGAGAAGTCCACAAACGTCAGAGATACAAGCGCAAATTCTTGCCTGAATATGATCTATCTGAACTGTGCATTTCATCCTTATCAGTTGTTCTGAATCACCTACCATCGGGGAAGGTGCGGTGGCCAAGATAGTAACGTCTCGGCTTGCTGTGCGAAAGGTCCCTGGTTCTAATCCCCGCCCGGGAGTTACCTGTCGCCTGCGTCAGTGGGTCTCTGGCCAGCGCCTTAGGAGGCGTCTTGGCAACTGGCCTCCTGCGGGACTGCACATGACCCTTTTCAGACATTGTACTTGCACCTGTGCCCCCTCCCAAATACCCCCATCCTTACCCTACTTCCCTAATTGTCCTTTCACGGAGTCCGAAGAAAAACAGAAAATTATTCAAAATGGTGGTAACCCTAAAAGGGCCTTGTCCCCTCCAATGGGGTAAACAAAAAAAATCACATTTCATCTTGATGTCTATAGACATCAAGATCATACGTGTATACACGTATATTATATTACCGGTAATTTAAAGTAAAAAAGCGACACATTTTACTCCACACAAGTGATAAGTTATTTTTTTACTTTTTTCGAACTTTAATTCAAAGCCATATTGTGATGCACTTACGACTTTTTGTGAATGATTAAGCCTAATAATTTTAAGATCCTTATTTATTTTATTTTATTGGATACCCCGTGATAGGCCCCTTGGGCCTCTTAGGGGATCATCTTTTGAATACCCGACTTTAATCATTTGCCTGTAATGTGATGGATTTTGATTGCGGGAGGAAACGGGAGAACCCCGAGAAAACCCACGCGAATACGGAGAGAACCCATCGAAACTCTATCCACATAAGTATCCTCCGTCCGACCCGGGGATCGAACTCGGGACCTTAGAGGTGGAAGGCTGCGGCGCTAACCACTCCGCCACCGTGTCGCCCTCTTAATTTTAAGATTCTATAACCATAAATTCCTCAGAGAGATCATGTCATCATGAGACATGCGTCAAAATGTCACGAAAGGTATAAAAATTGTAGAAAATCTAGAGCTTGCTGAGAAAAACTAACATCGGATTTGAATTCAGCACACTCTAATTAAGTAAGAACAAGTGCTGGTATCAATACAAAAAAAAAAGAAAAATGTTGTCCGGTGTAATCAATAACGGTGAGTACAGCCTTACCTGCAAGAGGTTCAACTGAAATTCGTCACACAAACAAGACTTTACATTCCGATTCACCTGCCTCTATTTTTAGTGCATCTTTGAGGCCATTGCCTTGTATAATCTGATTCGTGACTTCATAAATAAGTTAAAGCCATTGATAAACCTGAAAAGAGTTTACAATGAAGCTCTTCTAATACTAAAACCTTGCAGGCAGCGAACAATTCAGGAAAAGAACGTCTTCATTTTCGAGAATCTTATGTTTTATTTGGGAGAACACTTAATAAGAATCTAAAACAACAAGGCATAAGAAATATTGAATACATTCCGCAATGACATCATATCTCACATTTGCCGATGGGAAAAGCAGTTCCAGTAGGTATTAAATCTAATATTTACAGAACTGCTCTAGGACTGATAAATCCGTGACACGCAATGCGTTCTCTCGGGAATTGTTGATCATTTCTTATGCAAATGCAAATTATTGTTTTTTTTTCTGCCTCCTAGTTGTTTTTTAGATACCCCGCGCTAGGGCCTTTTGGCTCTCTCAGGGGGGTGGAAATACCACCATCGTTTTTGGATATAATATGATATTATTTAATTGTTCCAAAGGTGAGTAGGAGGGGATGTGCAGAGTGCAAGTGAAATGTCGTTGCTTGGTCATTTTGCGAACTCCCCCGGGTGGATTAGTCTAGCGGAAATCTCCACCCGAGACGAAGCCAGAGATGGCCCAACTCTGCAGGAGATGAAGGGGGGAACCCCGGGTTGGGTTCGAACCCGGGACCTTAACATCCGTGGGCGCGTGCGTTACCGCGGCACCACTCCGCCTCCCTCTGCCTTCTAGTTTTAAAAGGCGGAATTCGAAAGTGAGATTTTACCGTTTTGTAAGTTAGTCAGTATATTAAATCCTACAAAGTTTGTCCAGTTATGTTACTTTCAGTATCATCGATCATGCCCTAACCCCCCTTCAATGAAACGGGCATGGTTTGCAGTAAATAAATTGACTGGTGTGGT
Organism: Catajapyx aquilonaris; assembly: GCA_000934665.2. Classification (NCBI taxonomy): domain Eukaryota; kingdom Metazoa; phylum Arthropoda; class Diplura; order Dicellurata; family Japygidae; genus Catajapyx; species Catajapyx aquilonaris. The sequence goes on from JYFJ02001349.1 coordinate 73,453, forward strand.
GGGAAAAGGTGATAACCCACACAAGTGTATTTTTTTCATCAGAAAGGATTTAAGTTTACACTCTCTTCACAACTAGTCAAAAATGACACCTTTCCGCCTTCTTCTTGCGATAAAAAACTACACACTGATGATAGGGAACCAAGTCGCATATAACTATGTAACGTAGATTTAAAGAGGCTTTCTAACGATATACAGGGTGTTTCAGAGTCACGGGTCAAGCGCGCGCGAGGGGGTGGGGAAAAATCGTAGGTGGCGACAACCCCGGTCGGTTTTATAAAACAATTAGAAATACGGCAGTAATCAATTTATTTATTACGGCAGTACGGCGTGACGTCACATCCTTCCTGTATTCGAATTGACCGGCGCGGACTGGCAGGCGTACAGTGGGTTGAACCTGGTTGAGAGGCTTTTTAGCATTGCGGGTTGCACTGAAATAGGCGCTCTCCTGCTATACCGGTGGGGTACTGTACAAAGTAGTGTGTGTACAGTACCCTACTGGTATTATAAGCATGAGAGCGCCTTTTTCAGTGCAACCCGCAAGGCTAAAAGCCGTTAAACCAGGTTCAACACATGCTGCACTAACCAGTCCGCCCCGGTCAATTCGAATACAGAAAGGATGTGACGCCACGCCGTACGGCCGTAATAAATAAATTGATTACTGCCGTATTTCTAATTGTTTTATAAAACCGACCGGAGTAGTCTCCACCTACGATTTTTCCCCACCCCCTCGCCCGCGCTTGACCTGTGACTCTGATACACCCTGTAACTATAACATTAATTTTTGGATCAATTTCCTGGGAGTGTTTTCGAGTCAAATACAGGGGCCTATGTTAAATAAACGGATAGTAGTAGATCAAAACCAGCATTTCCTATGTAACGGGGCAACATGATTTTTTTCTGACACTTCCCGGACGCCAAAAATCTTGTCTAGTCTAGTCAAATGTAACATACTCGGTAACATACGTGTATTATTTCACGTTTGATATAGAAATCTTAATTCTTAAGGCATGAGGCAGGAAGGTTTCTTCTACTGCTGGTGAATAACGCTCATGATTTTTTTTAAATATTACGATCATCGAATTTATGCAGTCTCTCGCCGAGTCGTGTAGCTCTCATTCTCCTTTGAGTACAACAATTTCAGCCGATTTCAGCATGTCCCGTTTTCTTCACTCAAATAGGCTTCCATTGCATTGAAAAATATTACAGATAAATACAGTAAATTCAGTTGGTTTAATTTTGCTCAATAATATTACTCCCTAAACAATATATTTCCAGTTATTTGTAGCCCTATGATGATAAATAATAAAACAGGACTTACTATAATAGGTTCCAAATTGCTGTAGCTGTTTGTAGTGGGGAGCGAGGATAAAAGACATCTCTCTTTCCCAAAATGAATAATTACAGTGCTGATTATTTTCTATAAGCTTAACAATTATTTGTTCAGGTGATCATAAAATATAAACAAAAATAGTAGGTGCGTTTGAATTGGTTTGGCAGTAAAAATAATATTCATTTCTTCAATGCTTCAAGACAATAATTCAGTACTGTGGGTAAATCACTCCAAAATCTTGGCAGCAAAAATGAATGTTCTCCTCCAGGGCGCTTATGGTGATACTTATCATTCCCAACCGTCGGACCTTCCACTCACAAATACAGTGAAAGTTAAAAAAATTATGCAGATAGCGGCAATTGGCAGTTGGCCCCTTCGCACAAAGACATAAGTTTCGCAACATTTAGCCGTTGCATCTTTGTTGGTGTACGGCAAGTTCTTCTTGTCGAAGACTGCTTTTCCCGTGCGAATCTTAAATTATTCTCATTGATCATGAGTCAAGTTTACTTCTCATTTCACAGAAAACAATGACTGCAGTATGGCTAAAAAATGCCGTACCTCTAACTTGATGACGCTCAATTATTGACTTTTTCGAGTAGATGGCCTTACCTCCTCAAATAAATTGCTCAAATTATTATTCAAATTAGAAGGTTCTGCTGTAGTGACAGAACTGGATGAAACAGGCTCAATTTTCATATATCGGAGGTGTATGACTCATAGAAGTGTGTTTGTATTCAAGGCATAAAATGGAGCACATAACATTTCATTGATGTTCACATGCTCAATATTTCTAAGGGAAGTATAACTGTGCAAAGGACAATGTCTCCAAATCATAGCAATTGGATAGCGTTAGTAAAGGAAGAGTTTATATTGGATAGCTGGACTTCGTCAATAGAAAATAAGGAACGGACCGAATCACAATACGTTTGCTCGTCAAATGGACAGGATGATTTGCTGAAACGTAACGCTGACCGAAACATGTAGGGTTTAAGTCCAGGTATAATAACTGTGGTTGGAAGACTGCTAAGTTCGCGTGGTCCTCCTGGATTGTATTGTCAATATGATTGTGTTTGAATTAGGGACCCATAAGGGATTCCTCTAATTTCCTCTAATGGGGTAGCTTCGAAAGAGTTTCTGATCAACAAAATTTTGGGAACTTGGACCACCCAGTTGGATCCTTCTCACCTTAGTTTGCAAATCGTAAATGTGATTTTCTGGTCAATCTGTCACGCGGTAAATGTTAGAGGCTTAGAAGATATTTTAACAGGCATTTGACAATTTTGACCTCAAAAGGTCGTCTCCCTGTTTCCAAATAAAATATACAGTATAATACAGAATATTGCACAGTAGAAATATCAGCATCTGGAATAACTTAATAGTAGCAACAAAAACAACAAAGTGTCAAGATCAATATATTTCGGCGTAACATGCCCTCACCTAGACCTGTAATCTTCCTTTGTTACATACGGTACATATTATGCTTTTTCGCACTTGGTGCAATTGCACGTACAGCTACAGCCGATCAATACGAATAATATAGACCTATATACTGTACAGTTACAGTGTATCTTTTCTTTGTAGGCGTGCATCAGTAAATCATGCTATGCACTGAGTAGTCCCTCTGAAGTTATTATTAGGTTTTTAGGTAACTATTATTACACACAGTCTACTTTCGATTTTTATTGGGGCACTACGGTAGTGATATTCTCTTATGAAAGGATGATAGTCGTAAAAGATTTATTTTTCCGTAATACTGTACCCGTACTGTACTCAACTTTGCAGGCAATCTCTTAGGCGGGAAGGTGTAGAATGAAACACTTCGTTATTAATTTCCCACGAACCTTCGCTCTCCATGCTTAATTTTGCTTTCCTTTTGATGTTGTTCAGTGCTACATTGTTGAAGTCAATGTATGCAGAAGCTGGAGCAAGATGAGTGTCCAAGCTACGGCCCAGTTTGGCCGTATCGCTAATAAATTTATGGTGTCTTTGAATTTGATATGAACCTTGGACACAGCGGAAAGTTGTCTATTGCAGAAATTGTGGACCCGGCAGCATGAAAGGATTTCCTATGGATTTTTTAATGATATAGCCGAACCTGTTTTACGCCTATCTTGGTATGGAAAACCCTGTGTATATACAGTACAGCGGAATTAGTACTGCATTAGAACTCACAAATCTGCCGAACCAAGAACGGAGAGAAGCTTGGGATGAAGCATCGCAAGGGTTTAAGGAACATCGACCTATCAGGTAAAAAGGCGAAGGCGAGTCCCACAAATTCGTCGTTAGAAAGCTTACAGCCTGCGGATTTGTGTTGAAAGGAGGACCATGACAGAACGAGGAGATACAATTTCGTGAAAAAATGATGCTTTCTCAATGGCCCGTCCTGCATTACATCCGGGTGAAATTAGTCGTTTCTCAAGGGTTGTTTATGTGCTTGTATGGTATGTCTCCCCATCTCTCAAACACAGCCAGATGTGCAAGATAGGCCACATTTCGTTAGTCACTCCTACATGCAGATAAGATGACATGGAGCTGAGAAGGCAAGTTATACGAGTACTAGTTTCAGGAATTAATAATTTCCTGTGGAAGCGATAGGAAATGAAGGCATAAAATGCTGAGTCTTGATGCAGGCGTATATGGGGAGCTTCTTTTGCAACAGGAGTTCTTGCGAGGAAAAAGAGGCATCTCCATCCGCTTCAGGCTAAAAGGAAAGCACGCAAAATGCGGATATTCTATCCCGGGCAGAGAACAAACGGAGGGGGAAAAAGGAAGCAGACGAGGATTACGGTAGATAGGAGTCGCCTGCAGGTACGGATATAATAAACTTGGCCCCTTTGACTGCCAACAGATTAATCGAGTTGGTGAGTACACACTGCCTGCATCCCGTCAAGGATTGATTGCATCTGATGAATAGAGCCTACACTACATAGTAATGGGCCTGTTCGTCGTTGCTAGGTCACGACTTCTTGGAAAGAAGGTATAGGTATACAAAGTATATCGAGTAATTCGTACGCAAAGTATCTCGTTGTACGGTAAGCCAAGAAAGTTTCGGCCAAATGTATCCAGGAGCACCCGCAAACTCGGCAATGTGAAAGTATCGTTTTTCCTGCTGACCTTTTCCTTGCACGAGTGCTGGCGATTGTATAGCGCCAGACCCTATGTTCGATACTATCTCAGTTCTCCATATTCACATGTGGTGCTCATGTTGGATGTGAATATTAGTTATGCCTAAACCCACTGTTAAATTTAAATGTCAGAAGTGAGGGAAAACATTACTTGACAATATTTCCCCGAATTAAAAAAAAGTAGATTTCAATGTAATTATGGAAATTCAGGAGTTAAGGTAATAACTTATGAGTCTAGTGCGAGAAATCAGTTCGGGGGAAAACCATTGGATATTCATTAAGTTCTTGACCAAAGTAGGTCTACGGTATACAGTATAACCCCGGTTATCCGTCACCAACGGGACCGGGGCATGGTCGGATAACAGAAAAGGGCGGATAATCCGAGAAGTAAAAAACTTTAATGAAACACAACAAAAACATATAAAGACAAGAAATAATGTACAATATTATGGTTTCCTAAGAAATAGTGAAGTATTTATCTTTTACTGGCACTCTACTGTACTGTATTTACTATTTAACTAAGGCAGAACAAACAAATGCGTAGAATATTACAGTAAGTTATTTCAGGAGAAAACAGAATTATTTCCGGAGCGGGACGGTCGGATAAACCGAGGAATCGGATAATCCAAGGTCGGATAATCGGGGTTCTACTGTACTTGATACACTATAGGTACGGTATCATAATTTCAATTTGCTATTTGACAACAAAATTTGTACTGTACGAGTTTTACTATGTATCACATTAATGGCCTTTTCAAAATTATATTTAAAAACATGAAATTAGAAAATAACAAAAAATCTAAACATCGCTGCAACACCTCTGAGTCCAAACACACTGTAATCCTGTGGTTTTTTTAGTGGTGCCTTGTGGCACTTGTGGCTTTTGTGTGGTCAGTGAACCACATTTTCCTTGCGTTTTCACTTATTTTCATGAAATTCGGTATATCCGTAGTACCCATGGAAAAATCCTGGTAAAACTGTTTCGCCAGATAATAATTATAATTGGTTGTCTACTTACATGAACCGATAATGTCGCCATTTTTTGCAGGACCTGATTTGGATCCCGAAATGACCCTGTAAATCCTGCTGGAAATAGGAAAGCGACACATGATTTTAAAATATACGGTATATTTCGATTTTGAATAGTTCTCAAAAATCAACCTCAATATTTATTTCCAAACTCAAGGTTTTGAAGCTGTTTAATTGGGACACTTTAAATTGTTGTTCATTAGAATTAAAAATGGTATTTAACACCCCCAGAAAGGGTGGACCGACATACAGTTTGGCGACACAAAAGAGAGGTAAATAACAACATTCCAAAATATTTCTAAGCCTTGAGAATGCTAAATACGAGTATTTTACCCGGCAGGTATTCACGCAATTCGATTGATATTTTCTAACGCACTTCTCTTCCTTCTGAAGTAGCCTACCTGTAGTTTTGAAGTTATACATTAATTTGAGTTAGATTTATGAGACTTAAAAGGATGGTCATCGCACCCTAATATTAGCAGCTAATGCTTCTGATAACCACCAAAAGCAAAAATTAAAAACTACTGCAATAACTTCTTAGAGCCGAAGAATCGCTGTCTCAATGGGGCATTTCAGCTGGCACACCACGTATTTTAAAATGTCTGAAAACAAGGGGGTAATCACTCGACTGAAAAGTGTACACTGGAGTACCAAATTCAAGGAATACCAGGGAGTAATAAAGAGTGGGGTGTGGGTCATTTCACCGACACCCACCCGGCCGACAAGCCAGTTCACCGACAGACATTTCACCGACATACCCATTCCACCGACAAGCCATTTCTGCATTTCACCGACAAGAAGGTTCCCCGACAGGGCGTTTCACCGACAGTCATTTGATCGACAAATTTACCCACACAATTCCGATATGAAAACCATCCAGTCACTGGAGAGACGGGGTCCAGATCGCACCTCATTTTCGCAGCGCCCCTTATGGAAGGAACCACCTGACAGATGTATCCCATTTCTATCAAATATAAACGGAGCATACATTTCCAATTACATTGCATGAATGAAATACTTGTAGTCAGACACCCGGACAACAACTGATGCTTACCGGGGAAGCTGTAGGTGACGACCTGATTCGCTAAAAGATATTCTCGTGGGAAACATGAAAATGAGGTGTGATCTGGACCCCGTCTCTCCAGTGACTGGATGGTTTTCATATCGGAATTGTGTGGGTAAATTTGTCGATCAAATGACTGTCGGTGAAACGCCCTGTCGGGGAACTCCTTGTCGGTGAAATGGCTTGTCGGTGGAATGAGTATGTCGGTGAAATGGCTTGTCGGTGAAATGGCCTGTCGGTGGAATGGGTATGTCGGTGAAATGTCTGTCGGTGAAATGACCCGCTCCGTAAAGAGTGAGGTACCTGAGGAGTACCAGGGAGTACCACTCGCAGTTGTATACACCGGAGTACCGAAGTGATTAGCCCCTTGTCTGAAATTGCCCCTTATAACGGTAACCGCCACCCGATCGGCAAAGGACGGACCTCGAGGAGCTTCTTTCCATGCCAATTTTTGAGTGTTTGGGTTTTTCCATATAAGGACAAACACTCAGACAACAGACCGGAATCTCACTGTGAAGTCCGTTGTGATGTCATACAATCCGAGTGACCTGAGAAGCAGGGCTAAGCACAGTAAATGAAATGTGGTAATGCAACGTAACATGCGACTGCAAACTGTCTCCAGCAGGCATGATGGGAGCCATGTTGAATTATTACTGGCAGCCACCAAATCACGAGAAATTGGCTGAGTAACGACTAACCAGTAACTAATAACGTATAATATTAACGACTCCTGCGTAGTAGCAACAGCAGTAATAACGGTTCCTCACTAATAACGCATAAGCCCATCACTCTCATGAAGGTGGAAAATTATCCATAAAAGGGATGGGAGGGAGGGTAGGAGTGGAGAGGAATACTCTCGCCACGTTATTTCTACTGCAGGATCCGCGAATATGATTTACACCGACATAAAAGCAGCTACTGATCATAGAACCAATTAATAACAAGCTAATATGTTGTAGTGTTGCACATTGATGTGCAATACTTTGGTCTGCCCGGTCATAGTCACTCACTCTATATGCCCGAATATACTGCCCACAAATCATCACCGTCACAGCCAAATTGACTGCTGCTTAAAGTGCTGCGTAATACCGGGTGATAAATCTAGTCTTCCACAGGGAAAAGGGTGATATTATTTTTCACCGCTCATTTCTCATTCAAAATTATGTTAACATGAACTACATTATTTGTTCATGCAGAGGAAATGGGATGCTCTTGTAATGCCTAATATTTAGAAAACGCTGTTAGTATTAGAATATTGCCACCGGTTTTTGCTAACCGGTTACATCGCTGCGGACAGGGGAATCTGCATTATACTGTTCATGCCGCCCCTATTTGTATTCGGCTCTTCCGTGATGCTTCTGCTTTCCAAACTATGCTAATGCACTGGTGAACATGCATATTTTACATCTGGGCTTGCTCTCTTATTCTTTGCTACTTGTACAGGAAGTTAGCTGAGCTAACTACCTGTACAGCAGCTCATACAGTAGCCTACACACTGCATGTTCCCGTAGAAATGTTTATTAAAAGTACGTGTTTCTAATGTCAGCTCAAATCCGTGTGGGTGGAAATCTTGCGGACCATTAAGCAAACAAAGGTGAGGAGTTGTACTATACAGTGTGTTTTTAATTAAATCTGTAAAGTGTTTATCATCAGCAGTAAGTTATTACTTTAGAACAGACGCTTCTAGCAGTTATCATATTACAATATTACCTGCTAATATTAGGTTTAATGCCAGCATTAATTCTTGCCCGAGTGTAAGCCATTGCGAGTGACCCTTACTGATCCACTGGCATCTGAGGTCAAATGTTGGATTCCTTACACCCTTCACTATTAATATTAGAAAGATAGCCCTACTCAATGTAATACTAGCAACTAATATTTTAAACAATCCATAAAACTCTGTTTCAAAGTAAGTGCGTAAAAATCAGCAGATTAGTGAAAAAAATTTGCCAACCACGACGGACAATAATTATTCAGTTAGAACACAATGCTGTAGATTAGGTTCATTTCATGGACTTTCCAACATAGTACAATACAGTTGAAGGTGTAAGGGACTTCCACAAACAATGATCTGTGCATCGGGTATAGTCACTGAAGGATCGTGAAGGATATTCCTTATACTTGCTCTGATCTGAAAATATTGGGACACCCCCAAAAAATGGAGTGGTGGGGTTATACACAGGATGTGATAAAAAGTTTCCATTAAGATTATCT
>KZ538328.1:13762-36548 GCA_000934665.2 Catajapyx aquilonaris
GGGGGTGTATGGTGTGGGGGGGGGGAGAAGGTTGCCCACACTTGAAGTTGTGTCAGAATGGGCATCCGTGAAACTTGGTTTACGTGGGAGAGAATGCTTCCCAGCCCGTTTAAAGCTTTAGTGGGACTTGTCGTTGGACCCGGGTAAACCATAAAGTTGCGAGGAATTCTGGCGGAAGCTTCTTCCTAGTGGCGAAATTTGGCATTAAAAGTTCCTTTCGAGGGAGTGCGATCAGTCTTGTTTACTGCCGTTTGGGCGACATCTTTCGCCAGGACACTTCTGGTTATGCAGTGGTGCCGCCATTTCTACTGGAAGTTTCTCACATAAAATAAAAATTTTTTTAAAAAAAACGAGCAAGCTGCATCAATCTGACTGGAAAACTCGAAAAAGTTTGACTCGCAGGATCCCAACTTTTAATGAATTTTTGGCCATACTTACAGCCACAGCCCGCCGTACCAAATTATGACAATTGAAAATCACGTTGCCCTCTTACTAAATGTACATTTGAGTGACGCTAATTTGCGCAAGCCGCGGAACATTTCCACAATGTATTAAGTTTTGCACTTTCTGTCTCCTGCCTATATGCCCACCCCATTTATCTATAGCATCTGAGGCCTTGCACACCTTAATAATAATAATAATAATAATAATAATAATAATAATAATAATAATAATAATAATAATTGTTGTTGCTGTTGTTGTTGTTGTGAGGGATGGGCTGTTTGGTGATAGTGTCCAACCACAGCTAATTTGTGGTTGTTGTTTGCCTTCTGTTGAGGATCGGAAACTCCCAATTACTTTGTTAGCGGCTTAAGGAAATTTGAAAGACCTGATGTGGCACCTTTGAAACCGACATTGGAACGACCCCCGTGTACAAACACCCGTCTTGGTTTCCAGTGTTTGGCGGGGGGGCCAGAACAACAAACTCTGGAGTTGAGTGGAGGCTGACCAAGCCATTCACCAGTTTTGTGGATGGAATGCACTAAACGGCGGTGGTTTTCCAGAGCTGTAATTTGGCCCTCAAAAGTGCAGGGATTGACATAGTCCCCGAGGGAGGTGAATGGCGGTGCCTTTTCCTTCCCTATGCTCCTGGGGGAATGATTCCTTCTGCGATGCGGCTTCTCAGTCACTGTGCCGCCATCAATCTCACTTTCAGGCCAGAGCCACTTACGTCTTTGTCTTTTAGAGAGAGAGAGAGAGAGAGAGAGAGAGAGAGAGAGAGAGAGAGCACAAGTACAGTTGCGAGCCTGTTCTAGTGCGGTTCGGTGTTCCGGTTTACGTAAGCTGCGACTGTAAAAGTAGGCGTAGTGTAAATTGCTGTGGGCGGCTCACGTCAACATGTCTTTTCTAGGGGGGAAAAATGAATTGTATACCAAACCAGTCGCATGAAGTTGGGATCGCAGCCCGTATGTGACGTCACGGATGCTGGAGCGTGCTTAATGTAAGCGTGACGCGGAGTATAATGGTGAATATATGTCTGACACTAGACAAACAGGCATTTAGTCGACAGCAGGAGGAATCCCCGCAATTTTTGACAATATAAACATTTTTGTAGGATAAATTTCGCACATTAATATTGTTACTATTGCATTTGCCGAAGCAGTTTGGAGGAGGGGATGTGGTGTCCGACTGCTAATCGGGAGGTCCTGGGATCAAATCCCGGGGCCGGCAACTCTGACCGTGGTTTTCTGTGGTTTCCCACGGTCCTTCCAGGAAAATTCCGGAGTTGCTTCCGTAATTAATAGGCCACAGCCGCTTCCTTCCGTCCCTATAGTATCCCACAGAACACAGTAAAATGAAAATGCAAAGAGTTCCGGGCAAAACAAACTTACCCCCTAAAGAGCCGATGGCTGATAACGGGGTATGAATTATTTATTATTATTATTATTGTTGTTGTTATTATTATTGTTGTTGTTGTTGTTGTTGTTGTTGTTGCTGCTGCTGCTGTTGCATTTTGTTGGACCTTAGCTGGCCCTGGGGCGCGGGCGGGAGGAACCCAGCAGTTGACTCGAATTGAAAATTTGATGACATTGGCCAGCTCGCAGGCAGGCAATTTACAAATAGAAATAAACAAGGGAGAAGTCTGGCTTACATCAAGGCTAAATGCGGGTAACATCCCCCCTAGACGTGGGTCCATCTCGCCGTGACCTTTTCTATTTTTCGTACTGCGCATGCTGTATATCTCCGGAGTCCCTCCCGATGGATGCAAGCGAACTACTGTGCAGCCTTGAAACCATAATGTTACAGCTGGGTCGTCTTGACATTGACCCTTAACGATACCGCTGAAAAGCACAAGTACGTGCCAGCACCCAACTGGACCCCGCCTCCTTTTTGTTATCTCTTGTCTCTTTTCCGGAGAGTGAGTTTCATGTCCACTTGGCGAAAAGGGCGTCTGGTGAGAAGGATTTTTATCTGGTCGGCCCTGAGGCCCCCATGTTTTTGTGGGAAGTCTTCAAATGACCCGCAGTTAGTATAAATGGGCCTGTTAGCTTCATCAGTCAAAAAGCGCGGTTGGTGTGTAGAAGGCTGGTCAGGGTTGGATAATTAAATGCCCTCCACTTTAGATAGTTGATTGGTCCTAGTAGTCACTTTTCCAATTATGGCCATTGGCTGTAAAAGTAGGCTCCCAGGTGGGTACAAGCCTGAAAGTTGGTTCATTATCAGCAGGTAATCAAACGAATCACGCAAGAACTAGGGTTTGGCCAAGAGGACACATCTGCACTTAGGAGAGAGACACTTCAAGCCGCCATTTTGGTAACGGGCCTTTTCTCTTAATTAGAAGCGCCCGAGTGGAGGTGGTGGTAAAGCATGCCATCATGCATGTTTCTATATAGGGCGGTTGAACCTTATCCAAACTTTTGGGCAGGTGCCTTTGGACCCCTGTCGTCGTTTGTGGAAATGGGTAGGTACACGCATAAAGTGGCGTTATAATAAGAGAGGTGCAGTAAACCGCTGAAGGGGACCGACATCAGTGGGGTGCTCTTTTTTTCGGGGGACACCGCCTGACCCCGGGCGAGGAAAGTGCTGTCTTTCAAGTGGACGAAAAGGATAGAAAAGATGGTGTCGGCCAGACGTCGCCATCACATTCCTCCGGGTCTTGTAAAATGAACGCCGTCCCCACCCTCACCTTTTGCTACCTGGCTCCCTCGCCTTTCAACCCCATAGGGATTTCTAGCCTAAAGGTCTCAATATTTGGCCCATCAGGGAACAAGCTTGCCAAGCTTCTGGAGGGGACTTCAAGGGCTGCCCAAATGTTGCGGGTTAACATTTTCACTCACATTTGAGGACAAATTATTTAATATGGCCGGAACTGGCAACAATTTGTATTCATGTACTGTGCTCATTACAAAGTGGAGGCATAATGCAAGGAGCAGGTGCATATTTAGATGCTTCATTCCACTTACCGGTTTTCAAATCACAATGCGTTTCAAGAGTTCTTTGTTTCCTTTGCATGTGTCCAACGTTTTGCTCACTCGGCTGGAAAATTTCTCCCCGGACGCTCGTAATAGTGGGCGGCACCGCATTCATGCATTCATTACCCGGAGGTAATGATATTGCTTCGTCCACTTATGCCCAACACTTCCCATTTTATGATCGGTGTACATGTAGGCAAGCCAGGCATACACGCCGCTCGATTTGTTGCCTTCAAGTGACGACTCTGTTTTTAGAAGTAGGAGGCACTTGTATAGATAACCACAGAGGTTAGCAAAAGTAGCGATGCTTGAGTTGCAAAAAGTGTTGGCACCCGACTTAAGTGGGAAGCATCAACTTGTCATCACCTGTTGATTGTTATTATCTTTACATCCCACAGACTGCGTAAATGTTAAGTGGGAGAGTTATTTTGGCTCCAATCTATTTTTTACCTCGCCCAGCTGTTGCGTGTATCAAAATTGGCAAGGTTCGGGACCCTAAAACTGGGTCCTTTACGCATATGAATGGTGGGACCGCACGAAAAACTAACTACTGATTGCTATCGACTTGTCGGAACATCTGCTCCTTCGTTATCATTTTGAAGAAGCACATTGGTCCCCTTTGCACCAGCCGAGTGTTTTATCGGTCGATGAGTTGTTTTCTGCCACTTCATATATAGCCGGCCAGGCACTTTGAACTTGTTTTGAGCGCGTCTTTATTTGCGTGCCGCACACAAGAGTGACAAAACAGTTCATGAACCGCAATGAAGCTGCAGAAGTAGGGGGCGACCCTCGAGAGCGATCACCAGCAACAGATTAATAGCGTGGGACATGTTCAATTTGGGCGCCTCATTTGTTCATCAGAGTGGTCGACGGGGATCATCAAGAGGCCATCTGCTGTGGTGCAAACGGCCATCATCACATCCTCGGTCCTGGGGAATGAATGGAAAGCCCAACCCCACGTCTATTTTTCCTCTACTTCACAAACTGGCCCATCTTTGTAAAGCGGAATCCTGTAGAGGCTGTCAGCGCTAACAGGCGCTAATCACTCACTTTCTGGACGCTTCAAGTGTAATGTTAGTCACGTCCGAATGGCCTCACCCTTTTTTTCGCCCAACTACAATTGCGTTATCGTGCGTGTCGCGGGCCTACTGTAATGGGATTGTGGAGTTGGCTAGAAGTATCCTGGTCATAGCTTCAGGTTAGAGTGAAACGGATGATGTGACATCCGGGGGAAAAACAGGGAGAAAGATTGGGGGTGTCGGTGTGTTGGGGAGATTGATGGGTTAGTCTTGTGTCACTGTCCCGGTGTGGCAAAAGATAGCGGGCGCTTCTCGGGTCAGAGCGAGGCATAATTGATATAGTAACTTTTTGGAATATTTGGGGGGTAGGGTAGTTTTTCCGGGCCATGACAAATGTAGGCGGTGGTTAGGTCATGCCAGAATGTACCGCATCACTGGTTGCAGGGTTTGTGTAAATGCCTTATTCACTGTCAGCTGTCAACTGTTTAAACCATGTTAGGTATTTATAATAAATACCGGGGAATGAATATTTATTTTAGCATTTAATCCTAATGATTACTTGATGTAATGTACAGGCCTGGCTGCTTTGTGTAACGATAGTAAGAGCTCGTTGTTTTTGTCATAATGCGCTTTACTGCATGCTTGCTGGTATTCAGCTCATCTTCTGCGGCTTCCTATGGAACAATAGAACGCTATAGACCTACTTTCTTTTTCCGACTTGGCTTTTATGCGGCTTCATCTTCACGGGGACAATGGGACCCTTTCGGGTGATACACTCTCATTCACATACCTCCAATTTTGGAAGTAAACCGCTCAATATTTTCTGCAGAATTTGAAGACGAGAGGTTTCCCCGACGTAAGTTTGTGAAGATGCAGCACCGAGAAAATGTTCTATAGCCAAACTGTAGAAAATTGCTTCCCAGTTAAATAGGCTATCGATTAATAGGCCTTTAAACTAGAAAAGTTCTAAGAAAAATCTACTTAGGTTACGAAATTAATATTTGTATGTCAATTACAGTAATATCATTGCATTCCTTATATAGTACTTCATGATTTAATGATGGCCTTTCTCTGAAGCAGGGTAAAGCCCTTGATTCTATATCCAGGGGCAAAGAGCGTAACATTTGGCTTCTCCTCAGCGCCGCCTACAAGCTAATTGTTTCTACAAGTACTGTAGCGTCTGAAAGCCTTGTGAGAGATATAGTCCACCTATCTTCGCTAACAGGGTACGAGCCTTCTATACAACCATCAAGGTAGTTCTACATCCTGTGGCGTATCTCTACATAAGCACGGACGCGCCTCGAAAGTGATATAGTACGTTGAAGGTGCGTGAATTATAGTGTTCTCCAGGGTCAAACAATAGGATTCTTATAAAGTTTGTGCCCTTGTAATATTGTCACGATGTGAATCTCCCGAACCAGAGCTACAGTTGTCACGAGTTTTCATATAGGAAGATATAGGCCTCTGTCTTCTGTGTATTGACAGGAAGCCATGACCGAGCCGTAACAATGTTAACTGTACAACTATTAACAATTACTGGTATGACATGATAACCTGTCCGTGCGTACATTACTAGCGCCATAGAGAAATGACCCCAGCTATTTCAATACCAGTGAACCATTTTCGATGCAAGAGATCACATGACCTTGTGATATCTGGCGAATATTTCAGTTATTTTGTAACAGATGGCCATGTTCGGTGAAAATGGCAGTGAAGATAGACAAGCAAAATAACTTCTGATGTTTTCTCTCTGCCGAACAAACTTATAAACATGCGATAATAAACCAACTGTAATCACACTCCAACTCGAACCTTGTACCGTTTAGTACGGGCACCCTGTGCGCCTTGACGAGCCATTGTTTCACTTGTCCTTTAACATTCTTGGAAGACTAGAGTTTGCCTTTGAGCGACTCGCATTCCAGCAAAACCACCTCCAGCTCCGGGACTATTTATACCCTTGGGTAGGAACGAAGGGGGATGGGAATAGCAGCCCGTAAAGCGATTGTCAGACTGCAATCTGGGAGATAGATCTAAATGGTGGGGCTTTCCCCATAGTCCCAGACTGCCTGCAGGAGCTGACCATCTTCGCGCCCACGGGAAATAAAAGCTATAAGCTACATTATCGACATGTGACTACTAGGGTTCTCGATTTTATAGCCCCCGTGGCCTTGCAGAGTCAGGCGTGGCCCTTGCGCCTTTATATTCTTCTTCTTCGTCTTCTTTTTTTTTTAAAAAAAATCCATTGCTTGTTTATGCTGATCAATGGCGGTCTGCATCACTTGGGAGTTCGAGTCGCGTTTGCTTAGTTGGGAAAAAATAATGGGATCAATCAAGATTAATGTTCAGTCGTCGTCTGCAGTATTCTCAAATCTTGTATCAATATTTATAAGCCGACTCGGAACTTTTTCGACGCAGTTTTAATTATCAACGTAAGATCCGGAAATAATATTGGTTGGTATGCGCAGTTCTTGATGCACACCTGGCTCATTGTTCTTATGCAACCGGCAATAAAACTAACACGTGTTCACCACACCGTGTTGTGTGTGTTGAAACTGTTGTTTGTATAGCCTGCATTATTCTGACTCGTACAGTACACTTGTACAGCATTCGTTCCCATATTCAGCGAACACTGGATTGCGTCATGAATAGTTCGGAGTCTGGATTCCAAATGAAAAAAAAGAACCCCCTTATTTGGGCCGCAACGATGTCATTGATGGCCATTGTCAGGCCGCGGGCCGAAATAATTAGGCACCTGCAAGCCCGTAAAATTATGTTCCGGCCAGTGGCTATGAAATAGTCTATTATTGTCCGCACAATGTTGGGTTAATTTTCAAATTGACTCCGAAGTTGGAAGGAGAAATGCGCGCGCATTTGTCTTTTTTTTCTCTTCTTATCGCAGTGTTGACCGCATAGTAACAAGCAGTTTCATAGACATAAAAGCTGGCATTTAAAAATATGAAAAAAAACTGGGAATATATGAGTTCCTTGTTTGTCGAGTCGGGCTTGCCGGATTAAACAACCTGATTTTCTATAGTACGGTGCGTGGCTCTCAGCAGGTACAAAAGAGTTGCCTGAAAATGATTTCCGAGCAATTTAAAAAAGGAATATATTTTTCAATAATGCACACTGGGCCCTGATGAAAAGAAATGCGCTTCATCTTAGAGGGCCCTCACCCTCGAGGGTAATTTTGCCCGGGATCTCGAATGAATGAAAAGCAGAATTGCCCTCCACTGTCTGCAGGCTTCCTGCATACCTTCTTCCCTGGGCCTATAGAATTTCATCTCCGGAGTACTTTTTTGTCGTTATTTATCTCCTTCCTTATCAAAGAAATATAGGAACATGATTTCTGTGTGGCGGAGAGGATTGCTTTTTTATGTTCTCGAAGAGTTTTTTTTTTTGAAAACTGATCCTAAGTTGTTCCAACTGGTTCTGCACTAAAAGCCGGCCTTTTGTACAGTTGCCGGTGGGAGAGATAAAGGCGATTTTTAAATAAAGGTTTGGGTTGGTTGGTCTGTTTCAATTGGTTAGGTTCGTCTTACGTATACTGGCGAGTCATTTTAGTTGAAAAAAAAAATGCACGAGGCTTATCGATGGGGTCATCACTCGGGGAATCCTACGGAGTCCTATTAATACACGACTTGCAGGCAGACTTTTTACCAGCAATGATTTCACCCTCGGGAATTTTGTATTGGTGCTGATGGTATACCAACAAAAAACAACAACATATCGCTGAGTGGGAATTGTGTAACTTATAGTATTTCTCAACTGATTCCATGAGGATACCTGAGGATATTGTTGTAATGTGGATGATTTATCCTAGTTATAGAGTCTAGTGTTGTAAATATTTTGGAGCGAAAATTTTCAACTTGAGCAATTTTCGGAAGAATATGATGGATATCACTTGATCAAAGCTCTATTCATATTCGACTTCACTTCAACTAATTGTAGTCAAATATTGCGGGAAACTTCATGGGGGAAAATGTTTGAAACAATGACTCAAATTGAGCCTAAAATCATTCAGTGCACTTTGTACAGTGCGTACAGTTTTAACTTGTAAAACATTAGCCCGAATGCAATTTTCTGCTCCGCATCCGCCAACGAATTTCATTGATTATACTGTGCTGTAGTTTCAGATGGATAGGCGCAAAAAAATGTTCGGGGACGAATGTTTGGAGTTACTGGTTGGGGGGGGGGGGGGGGNAAATCGCGCACATACCACTATTACAAAATATGAAAAATTGGTGCTACTGTCCTACAGCAGAATTTCCCAACAACGCACAACTGTAAAATTATAGGGCTGGCTAATCAGTTGAGAGTGGTTGTAGGCTAGACCGCTTGGAGGGGTTAAAAAAAGCCCAGGCGCATATGATTAATTGGACCCTAATTAAATGGAAGAAAGTACACTCGACGCCCAGTTATCCAAGGTAATAGGTTACAAGCCACCCGCGGATAAACAGAACCCTACATATGTTTTTAAAACAAATTACGAATTATCATGTACTTAAACAAACACTATAAAACAGCTATGAGATAAGATAGTGGATTTTTGTAAATTTAATGGTTTTAATATTCTAAATCCGTGAATAACCGGGGACCGACTTTATCGTGAAGTTGCATCAGGTCAAAACCCAGTGGTGATTTGTAGCGAAATGGTGCGAAGTCATCAATTGAATGGGCTTGGACTGGTTGACACGAGGACATAATTCGGCCCTTCCCCACTGCCGTTTCTCCGCTTCCCAATGAATGGACGGATAATCAGTCCGAGTGATTACAGTGATTGACACGTGCCACCCATGACTGGCAATCTGCAGATTAATTAACGTCACCTTTTTCCCCGACCGAAAGAACCCCAATTACTGTATCCTAATCAACAGTCGGCAGGGGTTTTCCCCTAATTTGGTCTCACTTTGCAATTTATCAATATCACCGTGATATTTCCCCCGCCCAGACCTTTCACTGGCCCACACAAGAGGAAGTGATGTCACTGATGATGTGTTAAGTCACGTATGTGGCCATCGAGTTCGCCGAACCAAAGGTGGCGGTGTCAACCTCGCGTGCGTTGTATACTTTGCATGCTCGGTTGGACCCCAGTAAGGTCCTGCAAACAAATGACTTTGCCCTTTCAATTCTTGCAGCCCCAGTCCGTAAACATTAGTTCAGAACCAAATTGTTTCCGGCTGGTGCCAAGCCATTTTTTTTCCTCTTCTTCTTCCAACTGCGAGCAGTGAGTCAAACTGCTACAGCCCATTTTTTACCAGTTGTAACTCAGAATCAGGAGGTGTGAACAGATAGTCAAGCAAGTGCTAATTTGCGAAGCTTGTAAGAATGTTAATGGGGATCAACTGAATTAGTCATCATTATGGGGTCATTTTGATGTGAGCAAAAGGACACAAATGCAATGTGGGTGATACTTAGATATTCATGAGCTAAATAAATATTTTCACCTAAAACATGATATGTGTATTTCAGTACAGGGCAGAGGTATGAAGAATGTGCAGGATGTTTTTCACGAATACTATATATATCCTATAATTTAGTCCATATTGTAGCAATGACTTTTGACATATTTCGTTGTTATTATTTACCAATTTTTTTACATATAGATACTTAAATTATAGGTTTTTAAAAACCATGCACTATTGTGATACTGCCACTTGTATAATATCCGCCTTGATGTGGACTACTGCATGCAACAGAACTATAAATTTTAGATTGAATTTGTGCACTTTTTGTTGAGATGCTCCACAATTTTTGATCAGCTTGCTGCATTGCTGAGTGACATCGCTGTATAGTTCATACAGTTAACGACGTTCCTGTTCGTAATGTAGGACACGAGACTTTTTTTTTGTCCCTCTCGAATCCAGAGTTCTGACATATGCCTGCACTAGTTCTGTCAAAACTGCTTGGAGTAGCAACTTTTTTTTGCAGACATAGAATGAGCGCGTGTAATTAGTACCGCGCACATTAAGGCTGGGAAAATGGAGGTACTGGCCCTACGGGTATATAAGAATTAGGGTCCTTTTTCGTAGTCTTATTAGTGCAGGTACAAACCCGAACGATTCGAGGGATTTGGCTACTCCCTGGGGGAGTTCAAGAAGGATTTTTACCTGGTTTTTTTCCCTCCAGGTGAAGCATCCAGCCTGTGCGAGGGAAAGTGCTGCAGACAATCAATGGAGAAACATCTTCTGGGAGCCGCCAGGAAGGAGCTGCATGAATCCATCCAGAGAGCATCGGCAACCCTCAGAAGTCTTCTGTCAGACACGTCTGTCAAGCTGAAGGGTGAGTACCAGGGACATTTTTCTTTCGGTTCACCATTTTTCACATGTATTGTCGCCGAAGAGGGGCCGGGGATCAACTAAGCGGGGGGTCGAATATGCATCTTAAGCGGGGGGAATTAATTTAAAGTTTTAATGGCCAGCACCGTTAGAAGCCTGTTGACAGTCATTTTGGTTGAGTTATGACTGGGCGTTATGAGTACGGTGTATAGATTTTTTTTCTCTTCAACTTCAAAAAATTGGCCAGGATCATTTTTCTTAGAGCGAAGTGACCTTTTAATGGCGGGTCTCTGCAAATTGGGAGCTGCATTAGCTAGGGAAAATCGATGGAATATTGTGTGCTTACGGGAAAAGAAAGTTTGGGACCATCGTGACTACTAGCTTTGGCGAAATGAGAGGATTTCTGTAGGGAATGCCCGGTGCAGTGCTGCACCGTGGCTTGCACTGCATCTGCCTTCATTTTTCATGAAGCCAGTACCAATTTGCAGTTTCACAAGTACTCTACCAATGGGTTCAATCTGGGCACCAACCAATACATAAATGAGTTGTGCAGAAGCGTATAGTTTGCTAACTCGTTCCAGAGTTTTTTTTTTTTGTGCGAAAATAGTCCTAGAGGACAGGTAGGGGGAGGGGTTGGAATATTGATCCCTGATTCGAAGGGCAATCATGACCAAGCGCCCTTTCTGTATATCGGCATCATCAACATGACATTGATCGTGCTAAAACGGGTTCCTTGTTCACCACGCTTTCAAAAGAGTGTAAAGAGCATGTAGTTGGGTAAATGTTTACTTTGCATAAGGGGAGATAAAAGACATTTGTTTTGCTGCAGTCAGTGACGTAAGCCAGGTAGAAGCCGGGGCTTTTCTGTTGGGTTCATGGAGGGAAAAGGTCGCCCTTGGAGCGCGCTTGCGGGCGGAGGAATAACTCAAGTGGTCCTCCCATGTGACCTTTATGTTGGGCAAAGAGACCTTTTCAAGAAGGATATCCTTTGTAGCAAAGGGCGCATGCGGAACAAATGGGGCGCACGCAAGATATATGAAGACCATGGGGGATTAAGAACTGAGGGGGGGAAAAAAACCAATAAAAAAATATAAATAGTTGGAAGGAAAAGCGGTAGGGCAAGGATTGGTCGGGGTCACGAGGCTGCGATTGCCGAAGGGGGCACTCTCCAATGTATGATTCTCAATTTGAGTCTCCAAGATTGAAATGAAATGGTCCCAGGCACGCGAGTTGGGTTGGCGAGAGGGTATACCAGATGAATAATCCGCTGCGCCTGGTCACGATGTAAACCCCGTGCATTGACCCACCTTGTACACCCGCACTTGCAGGTTGAATATATTGATTCAAAACATTATGGTATTATAGGCAATAGCTTCGAACGCTGTGTAGGCGTGGGTCAAAGGATTGTAGTCACGACACTGGATCCGGTGTCCATTCTTTGCTCTAGTCGCCTTCAGTTTATTTACACCTGTCTACAGGGTCACACGGATCATTAGGGAGATGTGAAGTTCAGTAATTGAGGGCGGTTCCTGTACTGTCGTGAACAGAAGGTCAACCAAAGAAAAAGATTGTGGCCACTTGAATAAACAAACATGATGGGTTCTCCAGCGAACACATCAATGATATGGATCGCACCAAATCTCCATGAGATCCATGGTTGTTGACACTGCACGTGAATGTTTCATATTATGTCACAGGCTTTTGAAATTCTACTTGGTTATGTTCCTACATTTTGCTCACAACGGTGCGACTGAATTAGCGTCCTCATTATGCCAAAAAAATAGTTGTGCTTCTGACTGTATGACTAATTATTGCTAATTATGCATCTTGCTTGCGTCATACAGTACAATTATGGAACTGTAAACTGGCCTGATGAATCGTTCCCTGCATATTCTAGCATAGCCTGATTTTGCAAAGCTTTTTCTGTAGAATCCAACTCCATGGAACTCCCACTTTGTGCAGGGACCATCTCCATTTCAAGTACTATCTCCAGTAGCACCTTGGTGTGCACCAGCCGCAGGAACCGTTCATGCGAAATCATATAGCCGAGTTGTGCAAGTTATAAATCCCAGGGCACATTATAGCATTAAGGAGGTATTTACAGAATCGGACAACGCAGTGGACATTATTTTCGCGAAATTCAGGTGGAACTCATCCTCTTGATTAAGTCGAGTCTAGTCCCAGGTTGAGCCGATCCTCGCGCAAATCACAATTAGATGGAGCCTGTGCACCTTCCAACTACTGATATCATAAAGAATCCTAGGCAAGCTTGAGAGAGGAGGTGGGTGGGTGGGGATTCGGTGGGACCCTTATTAGAAGCGTCGTTTTGCGTCCCTGGAGGACCATCCGTAAGTTTGCGCAGAGGTATTATTAGCGTCGCAACTCTAATTAGGAGCCACTCTGCTTCCAGGCTTTAATCCTACGGAGTCATTTCGTCAAGAGAGCAAGGGCCTGGGATTGGGACCAAACTGAAGGTCCACATGTCACACGGTGTCGCCTCACATATAGGTGTATTTTGGCAAAAGAAATATAAAAAAAGGAGGGAGAGTAGAGGGAATGAGAGCGGTTGAAGAACTCGCGTGCTCATTGCAAGGGCAGTAAAGAGTTAATTGCCGAGGTTATTGCGCAGCGTGTATGAGGAAAATGCGGAGGCAGAGATGACCCTCGACATGCCATTCTTACGGAGGTCATCGATCTGGTGATTCTCGACAGCCAAGGAGCCGCGCAAGACCGAGCTCGTTAGCACCAAGGGTCATTCCATGCTGTCAGCAGCCTAAGTAATATTATGCTTAGAATTTCAATTTTAAAATATGGCATCATAAAGTCAGATCTGAAATTTTTGCAACAAAGTCTGACCATTCAAGTAGTGACTTAATTTGATCGCCTATGTTAAGGTCCAGAAGTTAGACAGGTATATGTGAGGTGTAGATCTAACTGCGTGCGGGCATACATGCAAGGCCAATTTTTTGTGTCCTGGTCCGGGTTGTAAATCCATAGAATTTCATTTCTGTGGCGTGGT
This sequence comes from Catajapyx aquilonaris, assembly GCA_000934665.2. Classification (NCBI taxonomy): domain Eukaryota; kingdom Metazoa; phylum Arthropoda; class Diplura; order Dicellurata; family Japygidae; genus Catajapyx; species Catajapyx aquilonaris. The sequence goes on from KZ538328.1 coordinate 27,489, forward strand.
TGTGTAATATTGTTGTGGAAATTAGTTCTAGTTTTCTTTACGGTCCGGTGGATTGGCTCGTTCTGAGTGAGGAAAGGGCGGATGGGAGGGCATGTATGGCGACCTCTAATTCAATTTGAGTGAAATCAATGGAGCAGGACGGGAAGGTAGTCTCATTTGAATGGAGCTGGTGATTAGTTGCCCAGTCCCCATTACGCGTACACATAAAACAATTGAAACGGAGGATTCGGACGTGACAAAACTCGCGAATTAGATTAAAACTTGTAAAAATCTCATAATTACGCAAAACGTGATGTCGCAATTAAGCGCCAGCTTTATTGCGGGAATTATTCACTGCGGCTTTGTGGAGGTGTTCCCTGAACCAGAGGCAGTTAAGATCTCACTACCATTTTTTTTGTTCTCCCCCAGCAAACCGCAATTCTAGTCAGGCGCCAGAGTCATCGACTAGGTCATGTGACACTTGAACATTGCCATGAACCAATTTACTCGGGCAATATTTCTGGACACATTATTGAGATGGCATCATGCGATTATGAGTAAAAGGGAACAAGACACTGCTGGTGGTAACCCGGAAATGTAACTGTTTAATAGAACGACAGGGTACGCCCTTCTGGTGTCAGTACATGGTTGTCAATTTTTGTGTGTGTTAATAAAATATCCGGATTTTGCAGTGCATTGCAACTGACCGTTAGTGTAACTTGTTCATCGAGTTACCCTCAAGTAATAGTGATTCTCAGGTCCGTGGATTTCAAAATGTGTATAATTTATTGAGACATTAAGGACGTAATATACGTCACGATTTCACTCTGTTATCTCGCGTGCTGTCAAGAAGACCACTTTTAATGAATGTTACCTTTGCGTTATTCAAGCGGATGGCCGAAGAAAGTGTTCGTAGTGGTGAAAAATGAATCTACTTCAACTTGCGAGCATGGGACGCTCGTTTGTCTCGGTCGCCTGCATGCTGGAAAAGTTGGGGGTCTCTGGACCTGCTCCAAAAATGCGGTCCAGGGACAGACAATCTTGTCGGATAGTTTAGTATACCCAGAAAGTCTGCACATCATGCATAAAGTTTGCGCTGTAAATACTTGTCGCGTGATTGCCAAGGCTACCAGATATCAGGAGGAATTGAGATTTATGACTTCCTACTTCAGTGCAACGTGGCAGAGGGACGCTGTGGCCGTAAACTCGAAGGGCGGTCGCATTCAAAGATATTTTCTCACTTGCATCATTTTTTTGTGTGTGGCTATAGAGGAAATGGATCAAGTTGGGGAGGCGATTGTTGATAAATATTCCTACGATAGCATCTGTCCACACCCCATATTGTGCCGGAGGCTTCATGGCGATATTGGAGGAATGTGAAATGAGCATCGTTCCTGCGGCGGGGACTGCAACGCACAATCATGGTGACAAATAGCATCGCTTTGGTTTGGCATATGAAATGAGCTTCAACGGTGCAGCGACGCCAATTCGTTAGGGATATATACACTCTCCCAAGAGAAGGATTTCTGGCACTTTGGATATACGCTTGACAAACGGCTTTCCCAGCACCATGTTTTTGGCGCAGAACGCATCTGCACCGCCTGGGGAGGTGTTAGATTGAAATTGCACATCCCAGACTCACTCACAAGTTCATCCGGCTGCGAATAGTTTTGTTAGATGCTGTTATCAGCCTAGTTCTAGCTCGTATTTCATTTTGGGGGAGTCAGGCGAGGGTTCATAAATCTTTCGGTTAGGGGATTACAAAACTGCGGAGTTTACATAAGGCGATTATCATTTATAGCATCTGCAAGAATAGCACAAAGAAACTAAATATTGCGCAAAATGTTAGCAGAAAAGTTCATATCCGGCACGGCAGTTTCCTAATGACGTTATTGGCAGTCTTTTTTTTTTTAAGTAGACTCGTTTCAAGTACAGCTTGCCCTTAGCACCGATCTGCATGCAACCCCTTATCAGAATTTGCAACCATAAAATCCCCCCACTGCTGCAGCAAGCAATAAACTCTGCTTTTTTTGCGAGTTTCCCCAGAGCTGTGGTGTAGCTATCGCTTTTTGACTGCATCAAGCTATGCATTGTCGAGTCAGTAATCCTAGTCAGATGCTGATCAGGTTCTTGTCCAGTTTGTTCCAGGGTGTTTTAGTGCTCAGTAAGGGTTAGTAAGAGACCAGCAGCCCTTTTGGAAAATGGAAAAAAAAGTGGAAGGACGGTGAAATTTTTTTTTACTTCTTTCCAATCGGAAAGCCCCTGAGGAACCTGGAAGAATTATTTTTTTTTGGAAGGACCATTCCATGAAAGAAAAGCCGTCGGAATTTCGCTGACAAGCTCTTGTTCGCGACATCCTTCTTCGAGTGCTCCTACTAGAATCTGACAGATGTTTTAATGATGCACTTTTTTCTCTACAAGGGCGTCGTTTTTGCTTCCATCCCTAGGTCGTTCCAGGGACTTTAATAGTCCCTCGACTTAGGTGCGCAAAGTTCAGTTTTTTTTATTCTTCCAAAAAACGGGACTATAATTAGTTTTTATATAGGGAGGGGTCTTTCTCGCTCGAGTGTGCAAACGGCACCCTTGCTATATACGGCAGGAAATTAGTTCATCTCAACATTGCTGAGAGATGCAAATCCTGCGCTGTGCTGTGACTGACGTCACAAACGAGAAAATGTTGGGAGGCACTATTTTGGCAGCCTCCTTTGAACTTAAAGCAAATTGAATTTGGAAGCTGAATCTGGATTGATTGGATAAGAGCCATGTTTGCCAGTGTCTATGAATGTCAAATTCTTATCTTTCCAACTATTATCTACTGCTGATGATAAATGCAATGTTTGACCATGAAGTGTCAGTTACTCCTCCTGCTGATGGTTTAGGCTTTATGCGCTTAGGATTATTTGCTCTCGCAGTGAGCGAGACCATAATGACTGGCACTAACTGGAGCACATCATTTGTGCGAGAGCCGGTAATGAAATCAGCGCAAAGTGGTAGCGTTTGGGAGGGCAGGTGTGCGGCGTAGGGAATTAATAGCTGGGAGAGGTTAATCAAAGAGTGCGATCCAATAATGCGATGGGTCCTGAAAAAGTTCGGAAATAAAGCTAGGGGACTGGGGGTTTATAAACGCTGATCAGGAAAAACCAGGTACGCACCAAGGGGTCAAAAGTTAGGTAAAAATCAAATAAAAGGAGCGATAAAGGTGGCGGGCTATGTTGAGGAGGGGGCCACGAGGCCTGCAATTAGGAATTGATCCATTAGGGCCATGGGCCCGTGCCGTCCGGTTGGAAAATTTTGGGTCCGATGGGAGGAGGCGCTGCGAGGGCGATGATGTATAGCGCACCCGCACGCCATCCGCCCCTTCTCACGACCCAACCATTGCAAACCCTTTTTTAAATACTTTTTTTTGTGTGTGTGTCATGCCTCCGCACCGTCTAGCATAATGAAGCGTTTAGGGCAAATCTGAGTTCGGAGAGGGAAAGTTTGGGTAACGGTATACTCGTGGTGCAACTGGTTATTGGGATCAACTGGAGGTAGTAGGGGGTGGATGTCGTGATTGTTGGATTTTTTAATCATCCGGTATACCCGTGTCACAGAGATTCACACTGGGTCAGACACCCCTCTGAAAGGTGCATTTTACCCCCACATATTTGGTTTTTTTGGCGGGAGGAGGTCCAGTGCCTCCAGCGACATAAATATGGCTACACTATTTCAATAAAATTCATGTATTTTATGTAATAGTTAAATTCGTACAATTTTTTACATTTATGATGGGTCTGTATATTCAAAATTTTAAATGCAGATATTTTTCATAATTTACTTCCGTATAATTTTTATTTGAAATTAAAACAAACAGGGTACGGTATGTAAAATAAAATTGTTTAAAATTTTTAATTTAAAATTAGTATCTAATTACCTTATTCTGAATTTAAACCTATAATTTTATTGAATTTAAATTCTAACATTAATTTCATTTTATTTCATTGATGTTTTAAAACGCTCACAAAATTGGCCACGAATATTCTAGGGAATATGACATTTTAGTGTCCTCAATGTCACGGTCCGTCACGATGAAAACCCTCTGGCCGTACCACCGTGACGCGCTTGATTGCACTTGTTTGAACGTTTCGTGCGGCGGTGGCGGATTAGCAGCAAGTGAAAATTGCGGATAAGATCAGGTGCAGCCGGAGAAAAAGTTTCCGCGTGAGATGTGAAACCTGCCAGTCAACAACAAGTTGGCGGAAGTGTACGAAGAGTGCGAAATTGCTTTTGCGGCTCAAAAAGTGCTGTCGGACACTATTTTGAAACTCGGGGCCGTGTTTACACCGGGGTGTCACTTTTACACAGGAATGCTCCTCGTCTGGTGTAAATCCTTAAATGGCGAGCGCGCCTAAAACTGGTTTTTCAAAAAGAGAGAGAGAGAAAAAAAAAGTGACTTGCAGAGGTGGATTGTTTACGGCATTTTTTTCCCGTAGCTGTTGTCTCCTTCCGAAAAAGCGTAGTAAGGTCATTGCCGTCTTGTTTCGGTGTGGCTCGTCACTCAATTAATTCGAGGCTTATACAGTGATACTGATAACAAAACCGGCCGACCGATGAGTTAGTTCTGAAAAAGTTGTCAGTGTCAGGTGGAGAAAAATAGGCTGGCAGGTAGCCTCCGAGAGTTAATCCGACTGAGAATCTAATAAGCAAGATCCTCTCTCTCTCTCCCATGGATGAGGATGTGGACCTAGATGTTGTCCTGCTGTGACACACGAGGAAGGCAGACGTCCTTGGTGTGTACCAAATGTTTAGAGCACTTTTTCCTCCGTGCCGCAGCAACAGCAGCACCGTGGTCGCGAATTAATGGAGGGCAACCGCCCAGAGTCCTTGAGACAGCACCAAGACCAACAAGTAAAACTCTGGTGGTTGACACCCTCGAAAGAAGAGGCCAATGTCCCACAGAACCTCCCGCAGTTTTCTAAGGGGGGAGAAGGGAGGGTGGCATGATTGACGACTGACGCAAGCCGCCCTCACATTTGCAAATGGCGTCCTAATGAGGCCATTTGCCGCCGCTTCTCTTCATCTGGGAGTCTGACAGGGATGGAATGGACCATGCTGACCATCACATCGGGATGGGATCAATCAATCAATCAATCAATACCATGGGAAGTCCGACAGAAATTTTTGTGGACTTCATAAGTGGACAACCGATGTTGTAATGACACTTTTTTTAAAAAAGGACCCCTCCTTTAAAAAGCTGGATACGGCAAATAGGTAAAACCGGTCTTTGACATTAGGCGCAGCGCAATAGCTTTTTTACGATCATGGGCGCAGATGAGAGTCGAATTCTCATTCGTCATTTTGGCAAGATGGCGGAGGCATTTTTGTGGGTGTGGAATTGCTTCTCTCTGGTCCTTGGAGAAAATACAGTCCTAACACCGTCGTACCGAGGTGGTCCGTGCAAAGGTAGTATTAATGTGAGTCACGGTCGAGCATTCAAAAGGTTTAAAAAAAAATTGCCAGTCCATGCGAACGGATCTGAAATATCTATGGTTGGAATCTTGCGCGTGTCAGCAAGCGAGCGGGTGACAAATTTCGCTACCAGCATCGTCTGGAGAGGCTGGAAGTTGTCCTCTTACTTTGTATGCCACCCATGGAGAGTTAGGCGACAACGGGACTTGGGAACGCCGTACATCCTGGACCAACCTGATGGCCTCTCCGGCATTTATGCTGCTTTTTGTCGCATATATGTCCATAAGATAAGGAGAAAGCTCGTGCAGCCCAGAGGAGACTGGAAGAAGGGGATTGACCAAGGGGGGTTCATAGGTCACTCCAGGTTGAGGTTCTGACTCAGCGCAGTCGTTGTGAACCCCAGGGTGTATAGGAAGGCAAGTCGTAAAAATACTGGTATCGCATTATTCGCATGCACTTTTTTGTTGTTGCTGCTGCTATGTAGCGAACCTGGGAAAAAGCGCGGTGACAAGATCGCAATACCCATTGTTGAACATTGCGCGAGTAACTACCATACAACAGCCTATTCATTTGTAACCGGCTATGCGATAACACTAACGACGTGTGAAAATGCCTACAGGTAAATGTTACACATTAAACAAGACATACTAGGGAGATAAGACGCTGAAAAGTGTCTCCCGTGTAATTAGACGCCGTAAAAACTGGAGGATATTGTGAGAGGGACCCAAACGCCGCATCCTTTTTCAGAAGGCATGCCGGATATACGTTTTGAAGCCGTCTTAATCAGATACTAATTTCCTTCGAGTCCGTAGTCTCTGACCTAATGATTATATCAGGAGGACTACACGAGACTGGATGGTTCCCAAGTAGCGATTAGGTTTCCCATGCGGTCGTAGCTTAGGGCTAGGAAACAGGCCGTGTAAGTGGGGAGAGAGTGGGGGAGAAATGATGGTAGTGGTGGGGGTGCAAGGCGTGGGTGAAATATGTCTGTGGGTTTGTAGTCAAGCTTGTATGGGCGCGTGGCAACGTGGCCTGCACGTTCCCACACATTTAGGGGGAGGCAGCTCATGTGGGCGTTCTATCCAGAAAGAGGAAACGGTGCTCAGGCTCCCTGGCAGGCAAGGTTGCTTGCAAAGGAGGATGAGTTGAAAGCAGGGAATGCATATAAATATGTGGTGTGCACGGAGATGGTGTTGTCGTGACTAGACAAAGGTGGCCTGGAAAGAGCCATCCTCTGTTGCAGCATGAGCCTCCATCATAGGTATAGGTCTGGACGCGCTTCTTTATGCACGGAGCAGTTTTACACTCCTGCCTAACCTGCCTGAGGTCATTCCAAGGCATGCGGCTGCCAAGTTCAGAGACACTCCTAGGAAATTTTTGCTCATGCAGGGCACTATCAAATTGGCCACAGGTTTTTATAAACACCTTGCACAACTGATCCGGTTGCTAGGAGAAATTGAGCTGCCAAAGATGTCATTTATACTGATGATAGGATGTGAATCTCGTGAACTTGTTGTGTGTACTAATAGCATCTGCAGAAGTTGAATATTTTCCTGGCTGCACAGAGTGGACCGGTTCCAGACCATTTTCCAATTAACAAGTACCCACCAAACACAGTAAATGTCCTAGACAGCCCTCGACAGGTCGGCAATGCACTATGATGCTCAGGGACATGTGACACACGTCCTTTCAGATCACGTGATGATTGGTCACCTATAGACGTCCGCTATTTTTGGACACAGAAATCATACAATACTGAATTACCAATTGATCAGTTCTTCCTTCACTTCAGTAGCAACTGGTTATATGTTATATGAGTATTTTTTATGTGCGGTGTTGCAATCGGGGCAAAATATTTTAATAGAATAGAAATTACGTTATGTAACATGCTATTCGGAAACCAACTCTTTATTTAAACCTTTTCTTTTGATATGTTCGCTCCTTCGCGGTATTGAGTTTATTGCGCATGAAACTCCCACACGACAGGAGTGATTCCTAGAAGCCACTGAATAATTTCAACTATCAAGTTAAACTGTAATGTTCCTTTCGGACCTATACTATCTGGCCAACAGGAGATGCCTAGGCAGTCAGGCTGATTTTTCTATCGGGCCAATCTTTTCCGTGCGTCGATGTCATTACTGGGAAACGTGTATACTCTACAGTATGTATCACGGTCAGAAGGAAATAGGCACATCACTCAACTTTTATTATAGAACTAACCGGACCCAACTGCTCTATATCTGAATTACAATGCGCAAGCCTAGTGCAAAATGTAGGTGTATGTGTGTTGTAAGGGGGAAGGGTGTGCAGAATGAATAATGTAAGGGTATTGCTGTCAGTATAAAAGCACTGGTGAGAGTGGTAAGTTACGGGGTAGGAGGTTCTGTACAAATGTTGGATGAGGATCAGGGACCTTAGCCAACAAACCCAGCTGGTCATGGCTAAAGGAAGTAGGTCCCCTTGCTTCCTTTTGCTCTTCTTTATCCTCAGGCCGCTCTTCTACGACCCTACTTTATGCTTCCAATTCCTTACACCCACACGGAGATGGTCAAGAAGGCAATGCTCCCATCAACATGTCTAGATGCAGCTGCCACCATACTATTCCGGTCCTAACTCCGCGATATATCAAAAAACTCAAAGTGCATATGTATGAGCCACCCAAAGCGCAGGTTGCGACTATATGTTCCTCACATGGATGTCACAATGCAGCATGTTTATTTATTCATCCGTGCACATCAAACTAGCCCTTGCGGAGCATTATATACTGTAGGGCTGCGAAATGGGCCAAGGTGAGTCCGTGGCATGGTTGGCAATGAAATCCGTGAGTGAATTAAACCTCCGCAGATCGTCATAAACGAGGGACCATTTTCTCTCGAGGGTTGCCAGATTTTTGGCGCAGTCTGAGAGCCCCCAAGCCGTTCGATGCCAAATGCCAATAACTTTATTCCGAACATGATCAGCAGAATAGCGTGCGGCAGATTAGTTTAGCAAACATGATTAGAGAGGGAGGGGATTATAATCGCATCAGGCGATTTTTTTTTTTCCTAATGTGAGGTTTAGATTACATAAGGGGCTATTATTGTGTCGCAGTTTGTCGATACTACACAGTAGTTGAAACTATATGGAATTCGGTTTTTGGAGCAAAGTTTTCCCATCACTCACCGGCTCACCGACGCAAGCGTATCCCCCCCCCCCCTCCCTCCCATGTGAGCTCCATAAACGGTGTATGTTTGACTGGGGCCCCAAGTCCTGAGGCACGCGAATCCAATTCCCTTGCCCAGTGGGTTGGGTCGGAGTTTAATTTTAGGTCGGTCGCTTGGGATACATTGTTATTATTTCACTATACATTGTGAGCCAAAGTCTTGGGGGGCAGAGATTTGAATTTTGTAGAATATGGCCAAATGGCCTCACGGGCCTATAAATAATTTAGCCCGCTTTTTCTACGTATGTCGTGACCAGTTTTATGTCGCGCCCTATATTTGCCACTCACACTAGTAATGTTGCATGATGTAACTCGGCACGGATTTTGTAATCAACCAATGTGCCACAACTGATTTTCAATATCCGAGATTTTTTTTTTGGGGGGGGAGGGGGGTGGAAATGCCGCAGGTATAGTTGCGTGCCTGACAATGA
>KZ538328.1:46503-63410 GCA_000934665.2 Catajapyx aquilonaris
ATTTGATTGTCGTCATCTCATCCATTCTATACGAGGGAAGCAAGTCAATATCTGGACACCATCCTGAGCGGCTGTAAAACCGAATTGAGTGCCAGCCTACACCTGAGCTTGGACCCATCCAATGCAAGAGGGTTTTGGTCCATCGCTTCCCGAAAAAAAAAAACCAAAAAACCGCCACCATCTGTAGGAAAGTGAGGTGAGATTGGTTGTAACGAAGAAGCTCCAGGTCTTCGTGACTGAGAACCCATTTTAGCCTAGGGTTATAGTGTCTAGGGCGGTTCCAGTCCAATATGTCTGCCAAAATCATCCTTTTTCGCAGTAATTGGGATACCAGGATTGCCCCCAGGAATAATCGAGGGGGTGGGATGGATTTTTCCGGACCTGACCTTTTTCTTTGACTGCCTTCAAAATTTTGCACCAGCCACCCCCTCGAGGTTGTTCCCGTTAAAGCAAAGTCTAGCCTTGGGCAAGACATTTGTGCTTTCGCCACACGGTTCTCTCTCTCTCTCTTCTGCAGTTTTTTTTTCTTTTGCAACGTAAACTTAAAGGAGTGAGCGAATATCGCCCGCTAGCCAAAGAAAATAACCGGTTAAGTTTGAGAAATAGAGTGCAACTGGAAATGGGGGTATGCCCGTGAATTTACAAACCAAAGCTTCGGAATGTACAAATTGGAACGCCCGTAGTATATCAGATCGAATAGGGGGGAGACATGTTTGCCTGCATTCTTTAGGTGGTACCAATCCAGATGGAAAAAAAGAACCTTCAAATATTTTTTTTTTACTTCGTCGTCGTCTTGAAGTCCTCGATGGTCTTGTCGCGAACGTATCCAGTCGGAAATTGGATTCGATTGGCAGACCAAGTTTGTTGGGAGGTGGAAGGGGGGGAGGGCAATGCTGGGTGAGAATATTAATTTCCGACCGGTAATTCCTGGGAAGATTAGGGAGGGTGGATAGATTCGAATTGTATCGATCTGGATGAGATTGTTGGATTTGTGCCGGTTGTGTGTTGGCATTATTACAGAGGAAGTGAGGGGTGGAAAACTGGTGCTGTAGGGCGACTGGGGTCTGTATAAGCCTGGGGTTTATACACAGAGTGCAACGGAGTGCGAGCTTGGAACCTCAGAGCGTTTGTTTTAGTCCTATTTTCCACGCCCCACAGGAAAAGTCTTGCTTTTGACACCTGTTTGCGAGTTTACAAGCGTGAAATATTAGTTTGCTCTAGTTGAAAAATGCAGGAAAAGCTCTTTGCATTTGGGTATGCATTGCGGCTCAACATGTATAGTCCAGACGCAATTTTTCTTCTCCCATGAAAAGTGGGGCACCGATCGAACATGACCAGAGAAGAGTTTTTTTTTCTTTCTTTTTCTTTTTTGAAAGAAGAAATGTAAGCCCCTTTCTAAGCAGTCACATCGAGTAGTCAGGTATGATACGTGACAATGAACAGGTGTGGGCGAAATCCATTTCCACTCCATCTCCTTGGGCAATCTGGCACCCCCTGGAACCATGCGTGACTTTTGACCTGGCAGCCTCCAGAGGCCATCATCAGGTGGGCGGGAGCGTGGGTTGTGCGCACATAGGCTAGGCATGGCGTAGGCTGAGCGATGGCTCCCTTTGGCTCAGCTGCCGAGCCAGCATTTGCATGGAAATGGACGTTGCCGTCGACAAATGGAGCTCCCACCGGATTATGCTGCCTGCTCCGGATCCACAGTCTTGGCGCCAGATCAACTATTGAAGTTATAAGGTGGCGTGCAAGCACACAAATACTGAAATGCATGCGTTTCCGGATAGCCCACTTCTTGTAGGCCACCAAAGTTTTCAATCTATAAATTGATGAGTTACGCGATCCATACGTTATTCAAATGCCGGATAGTATGCTTTTTTGGGGGGTGGGTGGGTGGATATGTGTATATCCATAGTTAACAGTGTTGGCCAAATTATGGATTCGGTTGGAAAGCACTGGAATATTTAATAGCGATATGTTTTATTCAGGGGGTTGATACATTGTACGTAAGGTAAAGGTTTTTTTTCTCTCATTTCTGATTGGCTGCTTCACCTCATTTTTGTAGTCAATTAGGCTTCGATTTGCCAGGCATGTGTACTGTACAGCTGCGAACAAAAAGATGTGATGGAGTAGGAGTTCACTGTACAACCGATGAAGTCTCTGTTCCAATGGTATTGTACAGTGTATAATAACGTCATTATTTTGACGTTCGATACTGTTATGTTTGCGTTTGAGCAAAGTCATCACGGTTTCTCTTGCACAATCAGCATACGTTCTGATCATTGCCATATTAAAATGAGGTTCATAATGATGTCAGTGTCGCTTTTGTTTAAGTGAAATTTGCTAAATTACGACTTTGGAATTAACATTGATGTTACGTGACATTTACTTGCTCTATGCAGCTATATCAGCTGATTCACTGCACTGCGCGTCCCAGTTTTCGTCGCGTTATTATAGGCCTACAGTGTGATACATTTCCCGAAAAAAATTACCCCCGGGGAAGAATAACAATAATGTTTTTCCAACAGAATTCATAATAACGTGCTGCCCAACACCATATATGGCGAATTCTCACACCGGTGTTGCATGTACGGCTAATGAAAATGATTTTTTAGTGTGAAAACAACTAAACTATTTACCAACTGCGCGGGCGTTTGATACGTGTGAATATAACACTGCGCAAATGGGTGAGTGTCTCCCAGGCTGATTTTTAGATTGGGGCCCAAAGGGAACAAGAGTGCCAATTGGCAAGCTGCAATCAGTACGAGATTTGGCTTATGCAGACAATCCCCATCGGTACTGTCCTGGGGTAAGAGCAAAAACCAAGCATTCGCCGTGATCATATAAGGAGACGAGGAATGTGGACGAGGGCAAAAAGCCAGCGATTTAATATGTGCGAATGTATGGAATATGACCACCCTTGTTTACTCAAACGTGACGTTTTTGGCACCTCATTAACCCACCCACTCCCTCTTCTGGAATTTCGAAGAGGAATTCTGCATTTCTTTGGCTGAAGTTTTACCATCACCTGAGGCATCGCGTCACACTTTGATCATTACAGTCTTCTCCACCCTGGTGATGACGATACAACGTCAAGCCTTTTCTCCTATCCAGGTTTCCGCCTCCGGGAAAGATTTTGAGCCAAGTTACGACTCAGCCTCTGCTCCAATGCGATAATGAAGTACAGGTCCCTTATCCCGTGCTGATATAGCGGAAGCTGCGACTCCACCAATGCCAATCAGGTTGAGTCCGCTGGTATGTTTTTTTTTTAAGGGACGAAAATCTCGTTGGCGATCTTGAGTTGCGCGACTATCGCTTATGGCAGGACCCGGAGCATGTTAATGGGCCTTAGGGAATGCTCTTCATCACGCGTCATAATTTGGTTGCCAGGCCCCCTCGTTCCTGCCTTTACAGTCTTCACCAGGAATTATTATTCATTGCCGGAGAGATAAAACTGTGGCAATTTCTTTGCTCCAGGCGATTCTCTTCTTTTGTAATTCCTTCGTCGCAGGATGCCTCCTGGTAATGAAGCGCATCTTGCAGAATTCTGGAGGAAGATAATAATTATTGCCAGCGCAGAGGAGACAATTCTCTTTCTATCGGTTCGGCTCTCTGCAGAGGAAAGATGTGGGTGGTTGGGTGGCTCGTGGAAGAGGCCAGTAAGCGTGGGATCGTCCAGGAAAATCTGACAACTGGAATCACCTGAGTTTGCTCTCAAACTGGTATAAAAATACTGTGAGTTATTTAAAATATGTGCTGGGATCGTACAGTGCAATTATGGAGCAACTTATTTTCCGACAGTGCAGTGGGTTGCCTCTAAGTAAATTAACGGCACATATTGGCACCACTTGCCTTGATGATATATATCTCCAGGTGGGTCAAAAGGGACTTGGAAAGCTCATACAGGAAAGTCGAGAGACAGTGTATAGTCTAGTGTAAATTCATCCTGACAGTGAGTAGAACTCGACTGACTGCCTCACCCTATACGCTTCCGTGCAGGCTATATACCAAGTAGTGTGGTAATTTAGAGCATCAGCATAGATTGTTTCCCCTTCTTGCCTGATGGTTCTCTCTCTCTCTCTCTCTCTCTCTCTCTCTCTCTCTCCTCCCCACCTCTCCCCTACAAAGGACTATGTATCCTACTTCCCCCCATCTGTCTCCTGAGTAATTATAAACGACGCTATACGGATGCAGTGAGTCAGGAGTTTGGGGCAGAAGGGATGAAGAGTGCTCTTGGTTGGTCTCAAAATGATGCCCATTATCACGTCATAGAGACCTTTGTAAGCAGGAAGCAAGCATAACGACTACAATTCAAGTGAGATGTGGTCAGACGCGACGCTTTTTCAATCGATCCCGAGTGATGTCATCACTGACATTCGTGTAGACCAGGAAATACAATATGCATGCAGTTTCCACAGTAGGTCCATAGAGTACAATGCAATGGTTATTGTAGTGTGAGTTACAAAATTCCTTGCGTTATTTTGTGCTAATAACTGTTGTAGATAGCGGCTACAGTATTAATGAGGTATGCCGGATCCTGTGGCTGAAATATCAATCGACATAACTTGGAGAATTCCAGCATTTTGTGTTTCATGATTGGGTGAGAGCCAACGCGTATATACCTGCTGGTTCAATGTATCAAGTACTACATGACCACCAGATACGTGAATATATGTGTGCGTCACAGCGATTTCTGCATTTCTCTAGTATCGGTGCCTTTGTTAGCACACCCAGGAATATGCACGAAGGGTCTCCCTTGGGCTGAACGGTTTAGGCCCCGGGGGGCAAGGGGGCGCCCTGGGAGTTCCCCCACATTAGGCCCATCTCAGGGGTGGACATACACGAACGTGACATGTTAAGGTCCGTCCGTATACGATTGAGCCTGCACCATGAACAGCTGCTTACTTCAATCCGCTATTGTTCTGCTAGGGGACATTACTGAAATCATGCGATACCAGTTAAACTGACAATTTGTGCATTAGTCAGTCTACTGGGCGGAGAGCCCCCCAAAAATGCGATAATAATAATAGTGGTCCCCTGTTCAGTTGATGAAATCAGAAGGCAATCGAAGCCCGTGCACACCACCTGTATTCCCAAAAGGGCCGGCTGTAATGAACTGGGACATTAATTAATTAGGAAATTTCGAATCGATAAGCTTATAATCCCTTACCCACGCAACAGTTTTAGCCTCACTTAGTCCAATAATTACTCCCATCTGTAGTTATGTGATTGATATAAGATAATAGCGGTTCAGATGAACGCTAGGTCTCAACCGGTTTTGTACCAGCACCAAGGCTTCTTTGCAACTGACTGTGAGAGGAGACAAAAAATAAAGTAGCCGAGATATATAAGCACGTCGTAATTTTTCGCAAGACTCGGCCCACAGTCTGTGGCATCAGGAGTACTTAAGACTTTCCATTTCGGGATGTGGGTGTGAAGAAATGACACCGTATCTCTTCTTGTACTATTGTTCCTGTGGGAGTATATCAGTGGTATCAGGTCCGAAACAGGCAAGTTGGAAAGTTTGTCATGACAAGGGCCGTGATAGCCCTATTGCAAACACGATGACTGGTTAGGTGGGCGACCAATTCCTGATCGCAAATCCGTGTAATCTGACTGTCTTCCTGTGTACTGCGAGTACTCAGTGAATCGTAGAATTTAACGAGCCCCGATGCATAGGCAGAATGACAAAGCCCTAATCGGATCTGCGTGTTCCCTGGAAATCTGGATTTATTAGATCCTTTAAAATTTCATCGTGTCGCTCCGAGCACTGGGTTTACACTTTATAATCCCTGGTCTGGAATGGTAAACCGGAGCTGATCTCATTTATTTTAACAGTCAGTTGGGGATTTGGGTGTCTGGGTTTCTCCGGAGCTCTGGAATTTGCGGCCGTGAAGCCACGTCGGAAGTTGACAGACTTAAAATCCACTGCAGAAACCTGAGCTCATTTAGGCTATGTCGCCAAAAGTTCACCTATTGCAATGCGTACAAACACACAATATGTGAGTTTCTCCGAAGAACTAACATTACCGTGGAGGGGCTGGTGTTAACGCAGTAATCGACATAATGTAACATCTGATACTGTATGCGGCAGATGTATGGCAACTGCATACCATAGCACCAACGGGGATCGATAGGAAGCAAACTTTTCTCATCAATGTAAAACAGATGCACCGAAAATGCCTTTGGAAGGATCGCACTTAACTTCTCCATTAACTACTATGTTGATTTTCCTCATTGGAAAGGCTAATGAATAGTATGCGAACAATTTGCAGTCTTGAAGCAAATAGTTGCTCTTGTATTTGCATCAGAAATTCTGGGAAGCAAAGTAACCCGCAGGGTTGATTTCAAGGGATGGAAGTGCTGGAGAGTATACCTCTCTCTAAAAAAAATTACTTGTGTCTATAGCGGTGAGACGATGGTTAATTGGACGGAACCGCTTTTCTCACCGATTTCCAATCAGGTGGGTGTGACAAAGCAGCCTGAACACCAGGGTTGGGCTATGTGCTTAGTCAAAGCTGCTTGTTTGTGTAAAGGAGGTGGGGGGTTCCCAACGCTCTTGGGAAATTTGCTTCAGGTGGCCGGATTCGGTTGGTTTCATGCTGGATTCAGGTGAGACGGAACGTTTTTTCCGTGGCCAGTTCAACGTTCTGCACGATTACCGATTCGATTGATGGTCTCTGGAAAAAGAAAAAAAAGAGAACCACAACTCCGTAATCAAAATGCACTGTGGTTTTGATGACGCTTTTCAACACTTTATTCCGTCCCGAAGCGTTAGAATCGGTTTTAAAACAGCTTGAAATCCTGCAAGAAATCAGCCCATAAATCGGATTTTCCCCGTAAGTGTTAGTTGCGAAAACTCTCCGCTGAAAAAAAAAACAACTAGGAGAGGAAGCAGCGTTACCCACGTGCAGGAATAATTGAGTCAATCAATTCTAATCAAAGAAGCAAATCCACGGAGCAGGCCAAAGCTCCGTGGTTTCCAGGATGCTGAGTAAATCCTGGATTTGAGGGGAAGAGCCTTTCCCCATCCCCCTCTGGCTACATGGCCCCAAAGTATAGAATGGGTAGGCTCAGAATAATTATATCAAGAGAGTAGGGGGAAGGTGTGGTTCAAAAGCCTTCCTCTAGCTGACTAGTCTTCTCACGACTGTTCTGTTGCGGATTCCTGGGATTGTGGAGATGCAACAACAATTATGCAATTTGCGTCTCCGTTTGCAATTACACCGGAGCAGATAATTATGTAACAATCATCGACATTTATGGACCTGAATAATGTCGGCGTCTCGTGGACTGTTAGTTTAATCCCCGGATTTTCCTGCGGGTATAATGAGATTATTTTGGTACCCCCCCTGTGCGGAATCGGAGCATCATGCCAAGCAAGCGTCGAGCATTTTCTTATATCCACGCCTTCTTCTTCTCTCCTGCTTCTTCCTGCTCTTCTCCATAATCCAATTACGTATTCGGGAATGGTTTCCATGGCGGGATAGGGAGGGAGTAGGAAGGAACAAGAGTTCTGTTTGTGGCAGTCAGTGGGCCTCAAGTGACTCCTGAAAATGTAGTGGTTTGCAAGCAAATTCTCTTTGGCTCACTCGGCTCCCAATTCATTTCTCGGCTTTTTAACCTCCCACCGCCTTGTTATTAGAGGCTGGAAATTAGTTTTTGGGCAATTCAGAGACTTGTTATTTTAGACCGGATCAGCCCTTTTGCGACGCGGTTAAAGTGGCAACAGGTGAAAAGTGCATGGTATGACCCCCCCGCGTTCCTCTTGCCAAAGGAGGAACATTCCATCGGGTGCTGATTCATCACCGGTGGCTCGTTGAGCTGCTGGGAATGGATCGAAGAGACCAGATTTTGGAACAAAAAAGGGGGAGAGAAACTATTTTCTGTTCGTATACCAGAGATACCGTATAGTACGTCACTTTAGGTTCCTCTGTATTCTCGGCAATTGAGCAGTAATGGGTCACGTTTGGCGGTCCTTTTCATCAGACCATGCCGGGAATATAAGGGATTACTCCCAGCTCGTTTAGGTCAGGTCATGACACTCGCCATCTGGCAGGATGACGTCACGACGGATCACACTTTAAGCGTAATGGGCGGTGGGCGGATGCTCCGTTAATTAACAGGAGCAAGCTGAAATTGTCCAGAGTAACACCTTCGGTCATTTCATTCTGTGAAGGACGTTTTGGTCCACCAGGCAAGACGTATAGCACTTGTAAGGCTTTCGGGCGTTTACTGAGCTTGATATAGCGGGAGGAGGGGCTGGTAAAGCAGTTTGGGGGGGATTTATCCTACCTTGTGGAAGGTTTCATGAAGATGCCTATGGTGCATTTGGAGAGCGGAATAGTTGCTATGAAATAATACGTAAGTGGAGAGAATTTTAGCTAATAATACGAAACGAGTAGTTACTGCTGGTGAAATATGGTTACATCATATCGGACCTGTCTGTTTCTGTCTTGAGGGGAGATGGCACGTGAAGGCCAGTCATTATTGCCACCCTCACCAACCCGGATCAGATACACCTACAGGCAGAAATAAGGGCAATTTGACTACACCCACTGCACTGGCAGTCACTGTAAGCCTGCCATGAACATGCCCACCCATGCTTGAACTATACTATTTGCACTTGTTAAAAACAGGGCCGTATTTATGACTAGGACAGTTTGTACTGGATATTATGTTATTCGTGACAAGCTTTCAAGCAAAGTTTTAAAATCCAGGTCCAGCCGGTATAATTTCGATTAAGTGCAAAATGAAAGCAGTGGGGAACGTTGGTCTGCGGTCGACGAGCACTCCTATTGGTGACAGTTTGAAAAGCGGAGCAGCACCTTTGTTGAGGATACGGGGAAAGTGTGTACGAAAGTTTGCCATTGTAATTGCCCAAAATGAGTTCCTCGCCGCACGGATCCAAAGTTGGGAGCCATTCTAACCGCCACCTTTCCTGTGACCTACTGCAGCGGTCTATAGAATGCCTAGGAATGATAGGTACTCTACCTTGGCTGATGAAATGGGACTCCGTGCGGATGCCGTGATTCCTTTGCCTAGAGAACTTCTGCATTGCGGCTCCCGGATCCTCCTCGGAGAGCCCTCGCAGACCTCCAGGCAATTGGCAAAGTTTGCACTGGGTGATTTTACTCAAAAGAACGATTTCGGGGGTGCCTCACGGTTTCCAAAACATCGATGGGAAAAACCGGTTTATTTTACCATACTTCTTGAACGCTGAGGAATTGAGCTGGCCAGGATGACTCCCTTTGCTGCCGTGTCACAGACAAATGAGCCCACTTTTTTCATTCCTAGACACGAGGAATCTGCTAGGCTAAGGGCTGCAAATAAACCGGCCATGTTGTGGCGTGGAATGTGGGCGTGGGGGGCTTGCTCCTTGATGGTGTTGATGAGAGAAGACTTGCGCTTGACACTTGTTCAGCGACAGACAGGTTTTAGGGGGGACATGTAGATGACCTCCGTGGACCCAGTGTGTACTCATGAGTAAAAATGTCGTCCTTTCGTTTGCAGATGAGATCGCCTTTTTGGTGCAGAGGTCGGCCAACAACACTGTGGCTCTGTTCCATCAAGTGTACCAGAAGATGGCTGTTCTAGCCAGCCGACCCATCAGCTCCTTGTACACCGACCTCGAGAGCTTTGGGCTAGGCCGCAGTCCAGAGGTGAACCTGGAATCCTCCGTGGATACTTTCTTCGATCAGCTGTTTCCTCTGGTGTACCACCTTACCCTCAACCCTAAGCTCAAAGACTTCAGCGACGATTACAAGGAGTGCCTCAGGGCCACGCAGGCGGAGGTAAGCATGGATCCCAGCAAGCTTAATACTGTAATACCTCTAATCGGCGATGTAAATAGTGCAGCATGTACTGTAGAAGGTATATCGATTCGGTATATATGGCCATATACAGGCTCGGAATAAAAAAAAAATTATTATGCAGATGTACCCGTTGGTGCCAGTAGCGCTGATGGTCGCCATCTTATTTATAGGTGAACCCCTTTGGAGAGGTTCCTCGGCGGTTGTCACGCAGCCTGTTGCGTAGCCTGGAAGCAACCCGGTCGTTGTTGCAAGCTCTGCAGCTGGGTGTAGAGGCACTAAACACAACTGAGCACTTGTCGCTGAGTCCCGAATGCCAGCCGGCTCTGGTCAGAATGTCCATCTGTCCCAAATGTGCCGGCTTGAGGCATCCGGACGCTCTGGCGTGCCCAGGTTTGTGCCACAACACTGTCCGAGGCTGCCTGGCCGGAGTGGCCGAACTGGAGCAGCCCTGGAATGAGTTCATCGGAGCTCTAGAGAGGGTATCCGGGGTGGTGGCCGGATCTGGTCTGGGTGCTTCCTCGGCCCTGGCTCTTCCGGAGGTGCTGGGTGGACTGGACGCCCGGATATCGGAGGCAGTCATGGTCGCCATGGAGAATGGTCCTCAGCTGGAGAAGAAGGTAGGAAGATTTTATACGCTCCCTGTTTTAACTGGTGGTCGTAATTTATGGAGATCCGCAATCCCAACCGTGTACATGATAGATGGTTACGGGAGTGATATATTTAGAGATCTGGACCCGACACCAGCCTCCCGACAATGCCCGGTTAGGAAAAGTGTCGCGCCGGAGAGAGCAATGAGGACGCATGTAAATGCTTGGCGCACATCAAACGAAGCCGTTTGTGCGACAAATTTGATAATCTACAGTATACAGGTGATGAAAAGCGTTCCTGCCATATGCGGGCGTTTTGGAGCGAGCTCCATTCCTCCTTTTTGCTAGTGCCAATAACAATTCCATTACTCGGGCTGCCGTGGAGACCTGGCTTTGAAGTCGACGTAAAGCGCCTTTGGAAGACGACGAAAGAAAGACCCAAACGTATACGGGAAGAGCTATCATCGAGGCCGTTGGGTGCAAAACGGTCGGACACTCGGAGCAATCTCCGTCGTGCAAAATATGAGCAGAGAATCGTATCAGAAAACGGTGGGACTTATCTTCATTGCCGGCGTGGCGACCGAAAGGCTGTTTGCCTTCTTTTCGCCTTGCCTACTTGCCGGGCTTTGATTGCTCCTAAAATGTCAGTGATAAGCATTGTCGCTGGCCTGAGCGGAAAAAAATAAAGGAAGCTTTTGGAAATCGGCTTCCGACCCGACTTCTTTATTACGAGTCTCCCCCTATTCGGGTGGATATCCCCTACCAAAAAAAGAACAGATTTGTTGCATGGGTTAGGCTAAAATCGCCAAACTTAGTCATGCAAAAAGGACCAAATTGCGCAATTGCGCTGAACAGTGTGTACCGCTGTTGTAATTAAATCCCGACAGGTTCTGTGGCATTAGAGGGCCTCTTTAGTAGGTTTAATAAAGGCTGGGGAGGCTGGGGAATTATGCTGACGCGTAGTTTTCGCAGCAGCACTTGAAAGTTTTCTGTAGCTGCAGCTTGTACTACAATGCCTGCAAAAGGTTTTGCCATAGCAGGCACGGTTAGGTTTCCCTCGAAGCCACTTTTTCATCCCATTAACTTAAAACGGAGGCGGACTTTTCAAAAAACGTTCGTTTTCGACTAATTGGAGTGCACGTTAGTGCCAGGAAGCAACTCGTTCCGGAACCGTGTAGTCAAGAAGGACTTTAAGAAAAGAAGAAAGAGAGAGTCGAGGGAAATTGTGATGCAGTAGAGCCAGTCAGTCCGATTATTCCATCTGGGTTGTCGTGAATACCAGCCTGGTCGATGTTCGTTTTTTCCCGAAAGGAAAAATAATAATAAAGGGATGTGTACCAGAACTTTTTATGGTCGTTAATTGGATATGCCATTGAACGGGCGCGATGTCGGTGTAATATATTGAACTGGAAAAAAATGGGATGGACGGAACAGAAAGGGCACTTGTTGAGATTTGCGAAGTGGTGCATAAGGATTTGGTAAAGCAGAAAAAAAGGGGGCACACTCTTTGCAGATTTGCACTTCCCCTTGGTTGTGTCCAAATGAAAAGAGCAAAAGAAGAGGCTTGACTAGGGGGAGCGGTGTTACAGTAAGCTGCTTTTTGACGGGAATGATGGGAAGCTCCCGAGTGGGATTTGTCCGGTTGTTTTCCGGGGCTCTGGCCGTTGAGCCCTCGATGGATGAAGTCGGTTCATGGCTCGTAACGAGTGTACCGCATGTCAGCAGCGTTTGCCAGAAAAGTGCGTGGACCTGTTTGGTGATTGCACTCCAACGCGTCCTTCCGCCTTTTATGTCGTGTCCTGTCGTGCAGAAGTGAACCTTTCCTGACATTTCCGAGCAGGCGTGAATATTTAAAACGGTCCCCCCCCCCACCGTCCCTGCAATTGTGGACCACAGGACCATCACAACACGCAGCAGAGAATGCTTGCGACAACATTTACGGGGCTTGGAGCATGTCCTATCCGATATCTCCCTATTGGCTGCCTTTTCCACCAAATCTAGGGAAATTCCCATAGTCACGAATTCTACCTGATACCTCTTCGTAATATAGTGACCACAAGGTAACCATAAAGAAACCCAACTGGGTTTGAACTGGCGGGTGCTTTCAGCTGGTCGATTGTCCAAGCCAGTTAGATAAGCCCGCGTTTTATCCTTTCACGGAAAGTGGACAGATTCAGCTGCCCGAAGTGAAGGGAAGGATAAAATTCACCCTTATCTACTTGAGCTATGTGGCCCAATATTCTGTAAAGGTACAAATATGTAGTCCCAGTGCAGTAAGCTTTGAAATACTTATATGTGTTTTGTTTCAGCTACAGAATTGCGCATATATGCACACTTCAAAAATACAAATAATATCAAGAGTGACTGAAATACTATTTTCTTTTGTCTTGTGTGCACATATCGCTTTCTCTTTGTCACATGTTCAACTAGATATCTCAAGTAACTTCCCTGAGTTTTAGTATGGAGATATCCTGCCCACATGAATTTATACAACATTTAAACCGTATACGGTCAAGATAATGAGTGACATTATTAATTCAGATACATATACATAATGTATACATACTCTATAGTTTATTATGATTTTTAATACACTAGAACTGTCATTATTGGAACAGATGGGTCATTATCATTACATTGTGTCATTACCGTCATTCGAGGGTCATTACATGCACTCAAATTGATAAAATACTTATTTGAAGAGAATTATTATTGACACATGAGTAATGCTACAGTGAGGCTAAATGGAATGTGGTTCTACTTCCAATGATGCATTATTATTATTATGTCCATCATTTAGAATATGATATTGTGAAATGGTAATTGGATGGAAACTTTCTAATAAACTGAATACTTGCAAGTGTGTTAAATTCTAAAGATGGTAATTTTATCACCATATTAAATATCAAGTGAAAATAACATTTCAATTTCAAGAAGTAGTTTGAGCGAAAAATCCCTCAAACTGAACCGAAAATCACTAAAGATAGTTTACTGTAGCCTACAGTACAGCCTCTCCCAAAGTCAGGAATGGATGTGCATCACTTATACGTACAGTATTATCCCACGGTAAACCAGACAAATAATTATTGACCTTAAAGCGTGGGTTTACGGACACCCTGTGGTGATGGATGTATGAGGAAACGCACTTTGGCCGTGGAGGACACGTCACTGCCCTTACCTTGTTGACTTGTCGCGTTGTCTCCGCTCTTCCAGAGCGGACCTAATCCTAATGTGCGTTTCATGTCTTGTTAAGGAATTAGAGGTTGCCCCTCCTTAGAAGGACGTGGCGGATGCTAAGCGGAGATGAAAGAGAACGGGGTGGGTGGGGGGGGGGGGTTCCAAGGAGGGCAGATTTCGTATTCACTACCTTACAATGCTTGACTGAGTTTGATGGAAATGTGATCTGGGCGTAGGGAGTTGGAATTCCCTCAGCAGCTTGCACGAAAGGATTCAATCGGATATTCCCCAGCATCTGCCAGTGGAATCCGGTATGAGATATGCAGTGTGAAGGTACACATCACATTTTCCACCCGCCTTCAAAGCTCGCCAAGCGTACGATTGATTCCCATGTACCCTGTACTTGGCAAACTAATGCAAGAGAGGAGTCATCAGGAGCAGGGCGAAGACGCTTGAAAGTGGATTTGGAGAGTCCGAAGGGATTCAATGCAGCTTTTGTGGGCTACCATTCCCGGACCATAGATGCTCGTAATTCAGCCAACTGGGTCCGATTAGATGCAATCTTGCGGGACCCCTTTTCCGGCCTTCCGGACTGTAAAAATTTCCCCCGGAATTAGATGGAGCTCGTGTGTCATCTACATTTCAGGGCTCGCCGACTGTGGGCTAATGGCTGCTTACGTTGCACTCCTAAGGAATTTTTTTAAAAAATTACAAAAACAAACACAAGCGGCAGGCTACTGAATATTCAATATTATTTGGACTTGAGAGAAGATCCGTTTCATGGTGCAGTGTGTGAAGAGTGTTTTTGAGAAAAGACACGGCTGGCTCACCCACTTCCAACCCTCTAATCCCCTGTTCTATGTAGGAATTTAGGGTCTGCTGATGTTGTCAACAAAGTTTCAGGAGGGGGTGAGGTTAATGGGCTCTCTGAAAGCGAACTTTCGCGTAGGTGGCGAAGATTCTTGTTCGGACTTGTCCACCTTTTCAAGGCTCGGGAGTGGTCACCCAATACCCCCACCTCACCTTTAAAAAATAAAAATAAACCGCTGCTCGCTACTTGCAATCTGCTGTGAAATCAGGATGTTTCCAGTGTTGCTATTGCCCCTGTGCGTGGTTGAAGAAGTGGTCTGAAATGAGAAAGGAGGGTTGGAAATCGTACCTGCCCGAGGGCCATCCATTGGAGATAATTTGACGCCGGCGTTTTCTTTCTTACCATCCCCCCAAGAGAGCCGAAGAATGGGACCAACTGAATAATCACTGCCGATTCAAGTAATTGTGCGTAATGGGTCTAACTTGTCTCCGAAAATTGGGCTCCTTGCGTGATCCAGAAAAGGGGAACCCTAGGAAAGCTCCTTTCAATGTCATTGGAACTTGAGGACACCTGTTGTGTTTGCAGTGGAATTTCCTTATTGGCACGTAGGTTATTATTTTCACAATTTTTTCCCCCCCACACCATCACCTTTGAATGGATGAGCTGGCTTGGTCACCGAAATAACTGGCGTATTCTCTGTAATGTGACTCACATTGCAGGAACGTGGATTCATATCCACAGGCCATATTCTTGATAAGCTCAGGTGTGCAGTAAGGCAGGATAGTATTTCGTTTCTTCGTGGTAATCAACGTGACTGCATCCAAGCATGTATAAGTCATCGCTGCAGGCAGGCTTCCTTTTACCGTGTTGACTTGAGGGTACTAGTACTTGAAATGTCCGTACTAACAAGCAGGTCACGAACGTGTAACATAACCGTTATCTACCTCCAGAGCGCTTAATTCGCACCTTCCAAACGCTTGAACAGTTTTCTTTAGCAACTGCAATAAAATTTAAAGTCCCCCCCCCCCTTTTTTTTGCTAACTTGCTGAACGTTCAAAGTGGTTGAGAAAAAACACGCGTATGGCAATAAATATCTGAGGTGGTGGTAAGCCTTAGGGTTGGAATAGACAGCCAAGGCGAAGGGGAAAGTTGTGGCTAAAAAATGTCTCCGATGAGACCAAAACATGACATCTTGTTTATTATAGTCACGGCCGGAGAAGCTATGGTGTAACTTGTGCCACAATTTTTTTCCTTCAAACCTTCGGTTCAAAACCCCCTCGAAGGCTGGCACCAGTGCTATGGGGCCAACTTACACGTGTCTCTGGAACACTTTATTAGCTTCTGCAGTCGTCAGCCCAGAGTAAATATTTGAACGATGTAAAACGCGAGTTGGTTGGGCCAATATGTTGAGGAATTAAGGGAGGGAGAGAGAGAGATTTTGCTGGTTTGGGACATTGCGAATGCAGAGGGGGATTTTACTAGTATTGTGAATTAAACGACACGGTTTGTTTTGTCGTTTGTAACCGGGGATAATTACCATTAACTATTACATGTTGACGTAAACAACAGCCATTTAAAGCATGAAATGCATAAACTGTAGATAATTCGATTGGATTTTCAATGGACCCGTGAAAATAATGAAGCTGTTGCTCGCTGTGAGGATTTTGGTAATTTATTTGCGTGATTCGCGCTTTGTTTTCCTTTGGTGTGGTAACGCAGATTTTGAATACAGGCAATTCGTCAATTTCCAGTGTGATAAATTGCGTGTCTCCTATCTGGTTAAATTTTGGCCTAATGAATGCATTTGTACGAGTATACACACAGCAGACCCTGGAATTGAACTAACCCCACTGTAACACGTGTACACCACATTCAGTTACCACCTGCGTAATTCACGTGGCCCACACGAGGCCTCGTCTGTCTGTCCCGGCACCAGTGTGAAGTAGTGTTCCATATTGCCAAGCACAAAGGCGTTTCTGGAATGAAGATTCATTGGACGTGTCAGAGATAGTTTATGGGCATTATTTTCCCACGATGGTAGGAATCTCCCACACGATGGATCCGACCCCCATCCCTCCCCATCCACCTTTCCTCCCCACCCACCTTTCCTCCCCACCTTTTCTTTCCCTCTGAGGAAGGAAGGGTGTAGCAGGCAGGGTGCATTCTTGGAGTTCTCGAGGAAAAGGGGTTGGCAGCCGCTCTTTGCACCGTCCTCGATGGAATGTCTCATCAAAGTCTCACGCAGCTGTCGCAACCAGAACAAAACCCCTTTTCTAGGTGCAACAATATTGGCCCACTCGACTGTCCTAACATACACAATAGACTCACGTGCTTGCGGTACGTTGGTCAAACTGTAGTCTCAGAATATCTCCTCCTATTTGACCACTGCGGCATCTTTGCTGGGCCCAGTTGCAAACAAGCTCGCATGTATTTTGATCCCTTATCCGGAGGGCGCAGAATAGAGACAAGGTGGAAACCCCCCTTGTCCATTGAAAGATGGGCCTTGTGAGGATATCT
>KZ538328.1:71281-98593 GCA_000934665.2 Catajapyx aquilonaris
CCCCCCCCCGGTTAACACTTGCAGGATGAAATACTTTTCCGGGCCCAATCTAGTGAGCATGACCCACTAGGAAGATAAACCTATAAAAATGGCGGCTGCAACAATCATAAGCGCTTCCGTGCTGCTTATCCTGTTCTTCTTCGGAGCGATTTTGATCTGACAAAAAGGGTTGGGCTTTTATTGATAATGTGGGCCGGGGCTTGTAGTGTGCATACACACGCGGTGCTGAGCTCAAGTAATATCCTGAGAGTGAATTAGGGCGGGCTTTATCTGTAAAACTTCATGGGGCTGTTACGCCCACCCTCATGAATGGTCAGTATACGGTGAACCGAGTCAGCAGTTTTATGTTGGGCCGGAACAAAGTTAGGTTTTCCAGCCCTACACTAAATGAAAACCCCGAGCTGCTGTGTTAAAATAGGCGGGGGGTGGTGGGCTGCTGCGGCAACTGCAGGGAACAATTATCCTCTGGAGGTGCGTAATAGAGGGTGGCCTTTTTGCCTCGGTCATATATTGTAATTCATGATCCGAGGGTTCGAAAAGCAGTTCTTTTTCTAGACTTCTGGCTCGAAGTTTGTGACTGGATACATCTTAGGAATTGAAAATAAACATGGCCGCATCATACAGCCAGATTGAGAATGTTGTCATAATGTTTCGTCTCCCAAGCTGTCATGTCAGAAATGGCAGGATCCGGCCTGAAGAAATAATTGCCTTCCATTAAGACCGTCGCCTTGTTTTCTCCTGTGTCCTTCGAGATGCCCTCAGCATGTGTATATGGCAGCATGAAACAATGCGTCACCTGTTGACTAGAAGTTTTTTCCTTGTACGACCAGGTGTCAGACATGGGATGAAAAATATTGCTACTTGTCACACTCTTACCCAGTCAGTATACACCTCAGTCTTTGATGGCTCCACGTAAGCGAACAAAACCTATAATCATTTAACATGGGCCAGGATCGAGTGGGTGGATGTTTGGCAGAGGCATCTATCATAGGCCCCAGACTTACAATAAGTAAGTGGAAAATGAGGTTTCCGACAGGAGGCACATCAGCAGGCTGGGAATGAGAAGGGGGGGGGGGGGGANNNNGGGGGGGGGGTAAAAATCGAAATTGCAATCAAGACAGGTTGGGGAAGGAATTGGCAGCTTCTGCACCAGCCCCCTCTGATGGTGCCCAGCTTTTTGAGTCCCTCGCTCGTCTCCCTCCCTATTTTGAATAAATATTGGAAAGCGCCATCTGGGCTATCATTACTCAACTCATCTTCGTGGGGATTTCTGCCAAGCGCGTTCTTCGACTGGATCCCTTTTGTCAACGCTCTCTAGCTGAATATATGTGTTCAGTAGATTTCCAGTTTCCCATTTGCGCCCCTGGATATATAGGCAAATGACGCATAGTCGTATACTGCAGTCTTTTGCTGCACTTTGAAAGATGAGGATCTCGATACCTAAAACTGGCTCCTCTCGTGGCGTAAATGCTTTTAATTACGCCGTTAATCCCTCGGACGTTTCAGACATTGAGACTAAACTGTTCTTTTACGGTGTTACCCACTTGATTTCATCCTGTCCCATTTAAGGGATTATATCCTTTCATTAGGAACATGAAGTGAGATTATGAGGAGAAAAGAAAATGAGGCGCATGACTCGGCATTGATTTTCCCACAAAATCTGCCAACTCTTGATCATAATTGCTAGTAAGTGAAGGGAAGTAAAAAGAAAAGCGGCCGGTTACTTTTATATCCCGTCATTACGGCGCTAACATTGTGCCAGAAATGAGCATTTCAAAGGTTCTGAGGTCGAATCTTCCGCCATGTATTATGAATTCGGTTGAGCAAAAAAAGAGCCATAACGTGGGGACGGGGAACGTTTTCGAAATTGCTTCCACTCCAGGAAATGGCAATATTTGTCGGCACAGTAATGATCTCCGAAAGAACCCCGTGAATACAAAAACGGTAGTTGACCCGGACCAGATTTAATAGCCATAGCCCTTATGGACTCTGTCAAATAAGAGACAGCAGGGAAATGACATCCCATCACAGGGAAATCTGGTTGGATCCAGCCGAAAATCAAGGGAAATCCCCGTGAGAGACGCCACACTCTTTGCAAAGCCCCCTGTGTTAAGTAACAAGTTTTCGCGCCTTCTTTTTCTCGTGTGAAAGACAGTCTGGCTCGGTGAGAATGCCAACATCCGTTCTTTGGAACATCTGTTACCTGTTCCGTGTTGGAGTTAGTCAAATGCAACCCACATATGAAAGAAAGTTCTTATGTCACCTGAAACTATCTCTTTTTTTGTGGCGCAGTTTTGTGGCGGGAATGGCAGAAAAGCTGCGTGGTGTCACATTTTGCAGGAAATTAATTCCAAACATCGAACATATCTTTTGGTACGCCTTTTCCCTCCCCGGACTGATATAGGTAGTACGTGAATGGGTCTTATCTGACTTGCCCCATCACCATTTCTCTGCGACATTGGTGAACACAGGAATTCCTCTGGGCGATACGAGATTGTGAAGGAAATTAAATTCCTGGCGTTATAGCCTGCACGTAGAGTGCAACGGGACAGATATTTGGGAATTACGTGCTCGGTGTGTTCTGGAAATGAAGCGCCGTGTTTATTGTGATGCGTGCTGAAAAGTTGTGCTGGAGCGCTTACTGGCCGTGTGGACCAAACGAGAGATACGGAAAAAAGTAATTTTTTGGAGCCATTTACACGCGGATGGCTCATTCCATGAAAGAACTGGCCAATTGGAGAGATCTTTAATTGATATATTTGTGGCAGTTATTCGCAAACTGCGTCACCTATTGGGGCTATCAGTCAGACGTGTCGGCTGAAGTAAATGTCACTTGGTAAATTCCTTTTGACAACGTGATGACCGAAATGACCAATGGTTATGGCCCTGCCTCTTGTTCGCTTTTTCTCGGGACTTATTTTTTTATCCACTGGGAATTGTGGTTGGTTGCTCTGTGCTGGCCTCCATCTCTGGCAATCAGTTGGCCCAAATACGTGCCCCGAATTTTCGGCAACAACAACGGCGTTAGGTTCCTTTTTTTTATATATATTTTATTTCTGGACTCGAGTCCTTTTTTTCTCTTTTCTCTTCGCTACACTGCGGCAGTGTCACAAGGAAGAAAACGCTGTCATGCAGTTTCTCAGTCTCCAAATTGACAACGTCCAGTTCAGATATTTGAGAACACCGCATGTGGCTTAGGGCTACATGTTCCGCAGCTTAGAGTGTTGGAGGTTTCCAGTGTGCCTTTTTTCTGCTATTGACCCTTAGCATAAAGTATCTTGCGTTTGCTGCAGTCAGGAGCTGCCAAATCGATCTTTCATTCATGTGGCACACCACCCCACTATTTTGAATGTCTTGTGCGCCATGCAGCAGGACAAAGAGACATTATGCAAGTGTGTGCGGGTATGTCAATAGATAGTACTAGCGGCTAATTATTTGTGTAACAAGACGTTTGCATGCTATCGATGATTTATGTCCTCCCTTGAACCCAAACCTTGGCCTGGCGGTACCGAGGGCCGTCCTCTGCGGTTTTCCCGACTCATATTTTGGCAATGTCCACGGGGTGAAAAATTGAGTTTGCAGGTGCCAAGAACTAATTTGCGCTGTCGATGGCTAATCCTTCCGCGCTGAGTGAAATAGACAAGCTGCCTGTAAATCCTGCAGCGAGACCCCCAAAAGCTGTGACCTCATTAAGCACTTTAAACTGCTGTGCCATGGCGGAGGGATAAAATCACTTTGCGGATCTGCATGATACAGGTGCCACTGAGCCAACTTCCCCTTTAATCCGGCTCGATTTGAATATTTCAAGACCAGGCCTGCACAGTATATAGCCCCAGCCTTGAGGGAAAGAGCGCGCAGGTTGAAACCTTGGTGAATTATTCACTCGACGCTTCAGCTGGTGGAAAAGAAAAGTGGGTATCTGCAATGTACTTGGGGATTCTGCTGCAGCCCACCAAAAACAGGCTGGCACACAAAATGGCCAAGATGCAGGCTTTTACTATGAAACGCGCAGTTGATGTTTATGGTCATTTTGGGCGAGCAACCGGTTGTGAAGCATCGCTCTCAGGGATGACATGACGCCAAAGGAAGCGTCCAAGTGTGGTCATCAGAGTGCCACCATGACCTAACTCAACGTGCTGTTGCCCAGTTTGACGACCTCGGGACGCCCAAAATATTTCATGGCGATCAGGCTAAGTTAGGAGCTTGTTATGGCTCCTGATTGGCAAGATAACAAGTCAACACCCCGCCCCGGGACACTGCCCCGTGAGAGCATCTTGGCCTACGGGTGCTAGCTGTAGCCTCATGGCGGCTCTCTTCAAACACATGCAGACCAGTTCCCAAGGTCTGCAATTCTTCCGTGGTAGGCAAATCCAGTCTGTCCAGAAAATTAGTTCGGGAGTGTCAGGCGACACCCTCTTTTTTGTGTCCTCGTAACTCAAATGGTCTCAGGTCTTGGATATATACATGCGGACCCAACCCGGTCTTGCAAAAGTGGCTTCTTCTCATGATGGGAATCGCGGATGGATCTACAAGCGAGATATTTTAAACCCCAGTTTTTCCACCCTGGCGTTGTCGAAACACTGGCTGTCACTCACAGGCGATACTTGATGGAAGCCGCAAAGAACTCGAGTTAGGGTCGCTGCACTCAAAATACCTCCACTTTCTTGGCTCCGGTTGCACCTTTTCTTGTCCTGCCCAGAAGGAGAGGGTGACTGCTACAATGCGCCATACGTACTATCAGTCAACGTATCCAATATTCGCCCAAGGTGGAAAAAATAGTGTTTCTGAGATACAGTTACTTAAGGGGTTGGTAGGGTGTACATGTTGCGGTTTGGCCCGGATTCTGCGGAGAGAGCAATCCGGGCCAGAGCATTTTGCCCTCATAAACGGATTATCCCACCGTGTGTTAAGTTTAGGTGACCTGTTTTATCTTAACCCACAGGGCGTTTTCGGCTCACTTCCTCCGCACTATTTGGGACCAAACTCCCTAATGATGCCGGCGAGGAAAATTGTATTATCTCGTAATCAGCGTGCTGAGGGGGGGGGGGGAGGGATGGGGAGAGACTGGTGGGGAGTAGGCCTTTTTGCTAAGTACACAACCTCATCCAGTTGTTCGAGGCCCAGGATTTTTCAGCTTCGCCGCGGGGCGTTCTTAATAAAACTACAGGGCAAACTTAATTTTTCCACATCTCGAAAGTTTCGCATCAGTGCCCAGTCAAGATGTGTTTCCAAGAAGAGATTTTACGAACTTCTCTAAGGTAGTTAGGCTGTTATTTTGTCATACGTCAGTACGTCTGGTACTCAAGCTTTTGGAACCGTGTGCCTGGAGATAATCCGTCGTTTTCGAGACCTCATAGGAGGCGTAAACGGGGACGGAAATTAACCATCTGGGGCCTGCAAAGGATGGTAACGTAAGAGGATAACATGCTTGTAAAGGTGGTGGTACATGACATGTTTTGCTGCCATGTCTTGAGGGTGACTGCATCTACTCCATCCCACAACTACCATTCATTAGTGCTGAACACTTGAAGCCATGTGCCTACCTCAGTTATACCATTCCTACGAGAGATGCTTGCGGGTTGCTGCTGGGAACCATTAGGATGATGCAAAGTTATTTTAGCCTGGAAGTTAGTGTTCCTGCAATGGTAATGTCATGCGGGTTGCCCTGAATAGTTAGGATAATCCGAACCCCAGGTTCGTACTTGGAAATTCCGCTGGATTTCCACATCATAGGCATTAGAGAGTGTATTCGAGCTCTCCCCATAGTCAGTTGGTCGGAAAGGGGGTTAACGCTATGATGCGATTCGCCATATCATTTTAATGCGCTGAACCTGTCAGGCATTTTTAAAAAGTCCATGCATACATTTTGCATAAATTGAAACGATTTTTTAATAGCGTAAGTTATACACCGTGACACTGACGTTTCACTTTCCGTTTATCGTTTTGCGCGGCATTTTTGTGCATCACCGGCATGTTCAATTTTTGGGGGGATTCATGCCCACGATTATCCCCTTTCATCGCCATGCTAGTTGACTTATTGTGTCACATTTTGCGTGTTTTGCCGTCATTCAAGTTGCCGCTCTCCACGGTATGCCGCTCCCTGTCACCCGGGGCAATTGCCCCAGTCTGTCCATCACCTCACTTGTTTGCCTACGTCATTTTGAAGGGGGATCGAGTGGGGTCTCTTCGTCATTGCTTACTACTCGGTCTTCATTCTAGTCAGTGGCACAAGTCCACAGAAACACGTTATCATATTTGTACCAATACTTTTTTGATTAATTATTTAGATCCGCTTAGAATATTCTTGTGTGCAAAATGCCACTGGGTGCAGACCTGTTAAGAATGTAGTGGACAAGGTTGCACTGGTTGCATCCACAAATGCAGTCGCTAAAGAATGCAGTCGCTCATTTGAAACACACACAAAAAATGTAAAACGACACCTTTGGCTCTGGCAGCTGCCGATCTTTTATGGCACCTCACGACATGCTTTATGGCAAGTTACGCCTTTTGGAAAACGCAGTGCAGAGGCCCATTTGCCCCTCTTTATGACCCGTCTCCTCAATGGTACTTGTGTGGTTTCCACTTGCGCATTAATTTCTGCTCAAAATAGTCGGCAAAAAGCCTGGAGCGAAAAGGTTAGTCTTGTCTCCCTCATTTTTTTTTTTTTTTTGTGTTGCTTTGGAAACTGGTCGCCAACAAGTAGAGGGGAGATCGTGCGGGTGAATTACGGCCCTGCTTTTCGGCTTGTTGCCATCGGTATCAGAAAAATGGCTGGCACGAGCGGGTACGCAAATAAATGTATATTCGTGCGAAGAGAAGTCGGGTTTCATTACAACGCCAGCGGCTGCACAAAGGGGTCTCTCCCCTACCTCCCTCTCCCTTCTCCCTAGACGCTTCCAGGAGAAAGGGAAAAAAATAAGTCTTCTTGTTTTCTAGCCATTAGCCACCCCTGCAGCCGGAAATATATTGCCCGAAGAATAGTCAAGGGGCTGGGAACATTCCGCACCTGAGACACTAGCATTCGGGCTAATGAGTTTTGACGCATGGACCTGGCAACAAGGCATTTAGATGCGAAGTAAAGGGAAAGGACTCGTGTTTCATCCTAGAATGCCAATAGGACTTCGGGAAGCCAAATACTTGAATATGCAAATATTGCTCGAATTCAAACGATGAGCGACAAAAGTATTCTTCTCACGTACGTGTGTGAACAAATTGGCGGAATACGGCTCGACCAATGTATTAGGAATGGTTATTGTAAGGATCTGGTAGGTGGGTCACCTCCCTGGGGTCACCGCCAGATTGGACCGTTTGCCTGCATTGTTCCGCCAGCATGCGAATACTGCCAGCTTATCTAGAAGGCGCCTGGGGACAAATTCAGGGGAAACTGCCGATAGACTCGGCTCCGACCATAATCGTTCCTTGTTCCTATAGGGGGAAAAAAGGCTGTTCTACTGGTTGGAATTTTGGCTCTTTGTATCAACAATTGACGGTTTTTGGACTAACCAGGAAAAACATGGGAGCTGGCAGTTCCTGCATTTTGGGTTCGAGAAAGATGAATTAACCACCCGTTGCCTTTCAGCCTCACTGCACTAGTAGGGGCTCTTGAGAAGGTTAGAAAATAAGACACAAAACAAACTTGGTCGATGTTTGTGTTCCTTGGCCCCGGATCCGCTGGAAGAAAGCCTAGAAAAAGAGCGGCAGTGCGAAAGATAAGCGCATCTGGAGCGATGCTATTGTTCCTCCAGCTAAAAGGAACGCAGGTGGGCTGGATACCAAAGCTGGAGACCCCCTTTTTCTTTTAAGAACCAGGTAGAATACTTGCGAAATCGGCCGTTTGGTGGGTATGCTGTCTATGAACCACCATCTGCACACCATATAAGGATGATATAACTTACGGGCAGATGGCATGATCAAGTTATGTACAGTCGCGAGCATAAAGATGCTCGCGACTAGTACATGGCCCCTGGTACAGAGGGTGCAGTTTAGAAGCGCTTACATGGGAGGAGCTCTAATCCAGGTCCCATGCAGAGCCGGCTGGATTTAGCGCTTGCAATTAAGTGCGGGTTCTAAGCCGGGAATGGATTCGGGGAGGGGGGGTGCTCGGGTGTAGAGAGAACTTTTCAATTTTGCTTTCATCGCGGATCCTCTGGACACAAAAGAGCCAATCCTGAATTCCAAAACCGGTCCGGTGCATCGTTATGTCCTGGCCGGTTAACATAACAGTAGCCGTGAGTATGGGGAAGTCTGCCTGTAACAACGTGGGGATGTATGGATTTGGTAGAGGGGAAAAAAGAGAGTGGAAGCTCCATTTTTGGGCAAGTTTGGACAATAATTCGTGGGTGCGGTTTGGATCCCCCAGAGGAGTTTTCTTGTTGGCCATTCGGATCACGAACTCTGGGAGGAATCGGATGAGGCTTAGCTCCCGCAGAGCCCACCCAAAGCCACTATTTCACCCTCGATTCCACGCCTGCTAATGATCTGTGGCCGCCGGTTCACTTCTCAATGGGAACCTCCTCTTCTGCCATTAGTACTCTCGACAGCCACCAGCGCCATTTGGTTGCGGTCATCAAATTATTGCCGCCATGCCTAATGGGGGTTTGTTTCACATTTGCCTTCCTACTTAATTATTTTTTGCCCTTCCTCCATACTATGAACGCCCAAAAAGTACAGTACCGAATGGAGTGGTTTTTATCGCACAGCTCTTCGCCACGTTCGACACGTTTACCCTGGCGATTTTCCTCTCAAGCTTCTCCTATCAATCGGCTTGTCACTGTGAATGTAGCTGAGATCTTCATTGCTCACTAGCACATGCGGCTCGACCAGTTTTTTCGCCCAAAATGTGTCAGTTTTCCTCGATCAACTTTGCCGAATTTATACCCATAAGTTTTTCAGAATAGGGTCCTAAGTAACCCATTTTTTCGACAATGTGTCCAAGGCACCGATCGCTGCTTTATAGGTCGTAACATTTTTGTTGTACCACACTGCCCATAGTTTGCGGACAATGGATTTTGAAGTCCATGTGATATACCTTGTTTTTGGAGCGGCCAAAACACTGTCCTTAACCAGGGGTAAATGTATTAAATTTTTGATTCGTTCAGGCGGTCCATCCGCAGTGTGACTCAGACCATATAGATTGAACCGTGGGGGACAGATAATGGTATAGGGAGTATGGGAAGTGAGGGAGTGGTCGACATTAATTTATTGCTGTTGTACTACTAGGGCGTTTTGGAAAAAACGCCGTGTATACTGCCAAAATTGTGCAAAAAAGATGGGCAGATCTATACCGTCGCGTTGGTATGCAGGACCAGAATGGATGCGATATGCATATATGATGTCGATGACGTATTTTCCGTGCGGCAGGAAATTGCTTGCAAATAGGTTGTAATCAATTGTGAAACGTAATAGCACCGATGGTCATTAAAATTCCAAGGTGTGCAGATACATTGGATTGTGGTGCTGGAGGGAATATCGAGTAGCGACCCAAAGTGGGGTCCATTAGAGCTGCTGGCGAGCGATCCATTTGGAGGGACTGGCTTTGCATGACAATTGCAAGACAGCAGCTCTTGTTTATAAAGCTGAGCATTGCAGGAGCCACACCTTTCATTGGGCAGTGTCGACACCGCAAGTGCAGCCCTTGTCATGCCACAATTCAACAAATGAAGGCAGGAGGTGGTGCACCCATCAAGGCTGTATTTAATCGTTGGGGCCTTAATGAGTTAATTATATTAAAATATGTTTCAGGCGATTTATGGCCAGCGTACGTACCGAGCGGACAACCAGTCAAAACGGCAAAGCCATTCAGTCTGTCATCGATTTGAGAAGCGTGCATGTTTTGCATATTCCATGCCACCGGATTGTGAATCCAGGTCGCGTTTGTGAATCCTCCGGGAGATAGTCCCCCAGGAGACGTCTGCTGAACATTGAGGCGTTTGTGCTCTGCAGCCAATCACCACGAATTGCGACCCCCTTTCCACGGAAACGCATTCTATAGCTTTTGCGGGACAAGATTATGAATGACGAGGGAGACTGCATGGACGGATAAGAAGTCATGCATTCGCGTGTTGACACTCCATTTCTGACCCCAGGCTGTCCATAAAGAAACGCAACAAGGTTTGATTTGGCACAATTCATTTTTCATGCCTTGTGATTTACACCGCTAGAAGCCGCTCGCACGTTCTGCCCTCTAGCGACTCATTGATTCTTAGCCGTGTCTGTCAGCAGTCTTAATAGCTCGCATCCTTTCAAGGGCGCATCAGGTGTTGGGTTGGGGGCCCACAGAACCAGATAAAAATTGATGGGCCATAACTAGGCGCGTTTCACACTCTTCCATTCATGACATAAATTGAGCCGCACCTAATCACAAGCAGCTGAGTCTCGGGGATATACCGTACATCTGACCACTTGGGAGTTGGCGGCGCCCTCCCTAACCTTCGGAGGATCGTTTGGAGGGAGATTTGTCCCCCGAAGTGTCCCCAGTGGTGCAACCTTCCAGATAAGGAGGGTTTTCCTCCCGAAAGCGAGGGAGAATTCATATTTCATATATGTTGAGGTGGCGCAGTCCAAGTAGAGGGCGACATTACAGACAGCGACAACGCTGCTGGATAAATTTGACCGCAGTGGCTAGTAGCTCTCATGGGTCTGACGTTTTTACTCGTGTTCGTACAACATATTAGGCCTGTTTTGCATATCGTGCGTGTTGGAATAGCAAAAATCTCTGCCACTGGTAGCCTTAACGTGCCAACTGGTTCTCTCGCTTTTTATAGGAGCTGAGGGTAAAAAATTATGCCAGAATCGATTACGTGTTTGATTAATGAAATTCTGGCTGCGCCCAGCCGCTGGATAAATATAGAGTTAATTAATAATTTATTTGCTCAAGGGCTATTTAAAAATCGGAGCGTGAATTGATTGTGGGGAGCATTTGTTGCTTCAAGTGATGGGGGTAGTATGGAAGGTTTCACGTGACCAGTAGGGTGTGATAGTTAATTTCGCTGTTCTGCATCAGGTCACTAACAATTTCAGTGATTGGTACATGTGCTAGGTAATTATAATATTCAATGCCGGAATTCTATAATGTGTGCAGCACATTGTAACTATTAATAATGATGTCCAACCGCAACATTTTGCGCAGTTACTGGTTAGAAAGGATAATAATTTTTCGCGGAAAAAAAAATCGGCACGTAGGAAGTGGCTTTAGAACAATAGCAAGCGTTTCTCCTGACTCGTAATGAATGAACACGAATAACTTGATTTGCAAGATGGCGCATTTTTCGAGTGGCGGATCTGGGGAGGCAAACAGGCAGGAATCGGGGAGCTTTGTGTGTTCGTTCAGGCAATCCTTTTGGCTTGACAGCTCAACCCTTTATCCCCCGCCTTTGTTTTTTTCCACTCTACCGCTCCATCGATTTTGGAGACTTAAAAGCCCGACCAAGTTGCTCTTCTCAGAGTTTTTTTTATATTGGCAAACTAACCGGACTCAGATGGCTGTTGCATGTTGCATTTGGTGTGCGCCACTTTGGATTGCATCGGCAGTCAAAGTGACAAGTCTGCTCCTTCAGGTTCCAAGTGTGTCTATTATATATACATCAGCAACATTGTTTATTAGGAAAAGGCGACATGGCCGCAGACCATTAACAGCTTTGAAATTGGTATGCCATCATTAGGCGTTGCAATTAGGGTTTCCTCGGCTACTTTCAGCTATACTTGTTGGCGAATGATGGTGCTGGAGAGGAGGGTTGATGGACGTTCCGAAGCGAGGCTTCAAAGAGACTCATCGAATCAGGAGGCGGAACGACACAAAACGAGCGTGACAAAACAGGCGACTCTTGCTACCAGGAGAATGGAATAGAATTTGCGATATTGTCCCCAGGCTGCTCCGTACTTTTTTTGTGCTGAGATGGTTGGGAGGGATGAAAGAGGAAGAGACTATAGAGCGTGAGGAATCTTCAAAGCGTGCATAGAATTTATTACTCGACCGAAGTGACGGAAGGCATCCGCCGAATTATCAGCTCCCTGTCCACAGCGTTGGCATCCGAGACACTCGGCTAGGTTAATTCTCCACCCTTGTATGTCCATTTATCAAGTTTACTCTTCCGTTGCTGGCCAGCATACCCAGCTGGTATACTGTATATTCATTTCATAGAAAGCAGTCTGTCGGTGTACAGTGCTATCACTATGCGTACATGTTTCAGGACTTGCACTGCATCCTGAATTATTTTGAGTGGTTTTTCGTACATTTTTTCCTGCTCTTTCTGACTTCTTTTGATGGGGCTCCATGTTTTTCGGTTAATGAAAAAGCTCAATTTTGCTGTATACAGTAGTGTAAGTCAGCATTAACTATAGGTATGGGTTATTAATTTTCAACTGTAGACACTGTATGAAACTTTTAAATAATTTATTAGCGAGATGCAGCGGCACAATTTACGTTCATACTGTGCACCAGTTGAAACTTAGATGCTGTAACAATATTTTGGCTTAGCTGCGGACAATTATTTGTATAGCATCTAGAGATGATAATAATAGTGTAAAACATGTTTCATGGATTATCTCAAAAAATCACACCATGGATGGAAATAAATACACATTATCAGCAAACATCTGCAGGTGCTTTTGGAAGCATGTTCTTTGGCCAGCAGATTGACAGTGAAACTGAATCTAAGGTCCAATCGATAAATGACCCAATCTTTCCCGCTGATGGGCACCGATTGCCTTTCTGTCGCCTTCGGAGCCAGATCCACTCAGTCCGAAAAAGACCCTTTTCTGGAGTCAGGCACCACTAAATCTCTCCAGGGCTCCCAGAAATTTGCTTTCCTCCAGATGCACCCTCATGAATTTGGCGAGTCGGTCAATAAATCGCAAATCATTCTACCGCTTGCCCTCGGCATCATGCCAGAAACCTGCTCATAATCAGCGGAAGGTCGCGTCGAACCACGTGCCTTGACACTTTAACATTGCCTTTTTTATCGGCAGCCGACTATACTCTAGTCGTTTGTAATCACCTACAGAGTGAATTATGGCGAATATTCCTGGGATATGTACTGTTCGACCAATATATGAAGGCTATAAATCTGCGCGTTAATTAAACCTCGCCTTTGCTTCAGGGTTTTTTTTTAAAAGGAAGCTTGACAATATCCCCTCTTGTAAGGCTAACACTGTCAAGTCAAGCGTATTTATGCATTTGCTTAGGCTGTCTCGATACGGCCGTTCTGGAGAGTGATTGTCACAATAGCACTGCCGTTGCATACAAAATGGCCTGCCCTACTCTGGCGGATTGTGCGATGCAGGAAAAAATAAAAATTTCACTGCATTTTGTGCACAGGACGTGAAATTGCCCTCTTGTCCGGAATAAATCGCGTGCATTAAAATATTCCAGTCACATTGTGCTCTATGCAGGGTGGTGGAGGAGGTGTGCATATCTCTCTCGGACCCAGATTCCTTTACAGATGTTGGGGGGAAATTGCTCTATTTGATTTTGCCATTTTTGTCTCCGTGTTTCACATGCTATTCACTTGGCGAATACTCAACCAGACCGTTTCGGTTTTGGAACATCTGTATAAGGAAGTCCGAGAGGAAGTGCGCACCTTTAGGCCCATATCGTATAGAGTAGAGGTTGTAAGTAGACCATCTTCCAAGTCAGTGCCCTAGGTAATGGACGTACGCAGGCATACAACTCTCCCAGATATATACGTTCCCAGCTGCAAGACATTTTCATGAATAATTTGGATTCATCAGCATCCATTTTAGTGTCTGCGGCGAACCGCCATTTGGAGCCGAAATCTTCCCACACCGCGAAAGAGTTGGTACAGCGGCCAAGTCGGTTTTAGAGCCGACCTTATCACTTCTGAGTCTCCATGGCCGAAGTAGATTGAAGCTGTTAAAAATGCATACACATAGGCGCAGGGGCAACAAAAGGAAGGAACCGCCGCACTGGCGTTATCCTGCTCGTCATGTGTTCCCCACCCATTCAGGCCTAACTGGAAACCGAGAGGGGGATTTTGTGTCTGATACATCCCAACATTGTAAACGTGTTTTGTTGGCTACCGTCCCCTGTGGCTGGTTTTGACGGGAGGAGGTGGGAAATCCTTTTTCAGTCGTCGATGTCGATTTCCCTGTTTGAAGTCTGAGTCGCTGCAGTATCAGAGAGACGCCTCTGCGGTGCCAAGCTGTGTCAGAAAGTTCTTCAGTCGAGCTGGTGTGGAGGTTAAATTCCCCAGACCGAGTGCCCAATTCGTCTTGATTAATTATTAACGCGACCTGTACAGGCCCTGCAGAGAGGAGACTCTAACGAGGAACATGGCTGCTGGGAAGTGCAGACCACAAGGAGCAAGAAGCCAGGCTACTGGGGTCACGAGAGATGGCTTTCCATTCGTGGATGCGCAGTCGCCTTACGTATGGGGTCATAACTTGATTAGTTCCATGACCCGCGAGGTAGATTTTGGCATCAGCCTATACCGATTCATCATGTGGGTACTCTGGAGTGACAGATTTGTGCGATTACATGCGATCCTTGCTGGATCTGGCATATATATGGCTAAATGGTGTTAGAGCACTCGTATAGCGTGGGGAGCTGAAAAGGTATTGTAATCTAGTAGTAACTGGAACTACGTTATAGTATATGCCATACCCACCCAGGCGTTTATAGTAGCCTACATCCGTACTGAGAATTCTGAAGATAGCGCATAACTCATTGACGTCACTGACCTGTTCCCATGTCTACGGAATTCGGAGCGACTTATGTCATACATTGATGCATGTAAATGAGTTTTTATGAATGGGACATTTATTCGTATTTGATTGTATTATTGTTTCAGTTATCAATTACGTCAATATTGTGGTGCATTTACAGATCCATTACATACAGTACTGGCCCTGTCCCATACTGTACAGGCCATTTGAACTGAATGCGTCGCAATTTTTGATGCAAATGATGAGCCCAGTAATAAAGAGTCGTTCCGAACTCCATACATAGTTGTGACTATCAAGCACCACTATAATATCATTGCATATTATTGCTGTAATCCTGTCGACGGAAATAGTCACGCACAGGATAATGACACACTATTTTATCATCGAGCATTGTTGTAGCTTTACCATACAAACGATAATCAGGGATCG
This sequence comes from Catajapyx aquilonaris, assembly GCA_000934665.2. NCBI lineage: Eukaryota > Metazoa > Arthropoda > Diplura > Dicellurata > Japygidae > Catajapyx > Catajapyx aquilonaris. Next base: position 86,393 of record KZ538328.1, read on the forward strand.
AGCGATGTATCACTCATTCTTTAAGACGGCATTGTTAAATTATCACACGCGTAATCTGCATAGTACACGGAACATGACGGAAGCATACCATGCAACCGTTCTACGAAGTCTAAAAACAACCAATTCCAACTATAGCCGACAGCAATGGCACACAGACAAGCAGTATTTTCAGTGGAGGCTCTCCTAATGTTGTTCATCCTGTAAGGCAGTCTGTACCGCAACGCAGTATTTGTGTGCAGAATTGCATAGGGATTAGGATGTTTGGGAAATGGGCGTCGGTTATTTTCCTCGGGTGAGTCGGTGGGGCTGGCTGGCTGGCTGACTTTCTGGGGATTCTTCCCACGCGCGCTGGATAACACGCAGGCAGTCGGCTCGAATTAGAGTAAACGACTGCAGTGTGTGCTTTTCCTCCGAAACCGAGAGAGGAGCCGAATGCAGATGGGCTTACTTTAGTTGTGTTTTGCGCCCCATGCTATTTTTGTTTGCGGTGTTTCAAAGGTCGGAACCACACTGAATTCATGCCAGGTGCAGCATATGCAGTGTGCCAATGTATACTTTTTTTGTTTGCAGGTGAAAACAGTGTGTGGTCATCCCAGGCGGACGCACGAGGAGGAATCGACCACGGTGACTTCTGCAGTTTCTACCACGCCTTCCTCAGTTTCCTCAACATCTGTGCCAAGGGCAGTGGAGTCCCACGGGGTGGTTGAAACTGGAAGATCTGATGGGATTCAGTTAGGACCCACTCTTCAGCGGTTTCTAACCGCCCTGCTGCCATCCAGGCGCTTCTTCGCCGAACTTGCCGACTCCGTTTGTTCCGACGGCGCCATCGTGGCGCCCTCTGACGCCAACTGTTGGAATGGACTGCGGCTCGGAGAGTGAGTACACTGCTGATATTTTTGTCGTCGGGGATGTTTGTCAGCATGTTGAAGAAGGGCAGCACGTCAGACAAAACTTTATTTCATTGGACCCATTTTTACTGGGCCAATGCTGCAGAATCTGAGTGGTTTCTTTTTTCTTTTTTTCTTTAAAAAAAAAAGAGGTGAGGGGTCACTTTTCTTAACCTACGGTCGATAAGTAATGAGGTCTGCTGCATAATAGTCTTCCAATATTTTTCCCACCGCCAGCAGGATGGTGTGCCCAACTATCATAAAACAATAATCAATATACGGGATGGTATCCGCCTACTTGGGAAAGATTCCAACTCTCTTGTCCGTATTCTCAAACTTGAAAATGAAAGGGGTAGGTTCGACGTCACCGTTCTCATTGAGCGACGCCGACAGAATTATAGATAAAAGGCGGATAAAAACGCGAACCCCCTCAAAAAACTGGGAGAGAAGTGTGTTTGAATCTAAAATCAGGACCGAGTTTGCAACCGAGATGAATAATTCAGGGGGAGGGGGGGGGGGGATGTTTGAAACAGTGAGTGACAAGAGGCTGAGTGTAGCACTGGAGCCTCAGGTGTGTGTTACACGATAATCATCAGAAACAAGTCCCCGGCAGGCGATGGCCGCTGGGGACCGACATTTCCATCCATTTGACGGGAGTCCTATTGGGGCCTTATCGAGTTAAGGTTCTCGTGTACATGTTACGGCCCGTTGGGCTTTTCCTCGCACGAGCTGGAAATAATGAGTATAATGGCTGTCCAGCAGCACACTGATTTCCCTGCACTAAAAAGGACTACTGTCGACACTATTTGTATAGTGTATGTAATTTTTTTCTCAAAAAAAATTGGGATATGCAAACACCAGCTTGATAAAAAGGCCGGATTAAAACTCCTGCAGAGGTTCAGATTACCTAATTAGCTCGGGGTATGATGAAAAAGTGTGTTGTCGACATCTAGGGTGCTATGGCTTCTTGGAGCATTTTTGAGAAAGCCACAACCCTCAGGTAAGGCATGGATCGAAACCCACTTGCAAATGCAAATTAAGTGGGAGATTTATTTGAAGCTGTGGGAGAGAGGAAGAGTCGGCATGATGTGAAGATATCCTTACCGATGCATTATTAAGCGAGCTTTCCTCCAACCCCCACGTTCTGCAGATGAGGGATGGGTGATTTATTTGAGCTCGTGGCCTCTCAAACTTCATCGCCTTGCCCGCCTATAAATGGGGTGTCAGCAGGGGTCGAGTGGAGCATGATCAAGAAGTTTGCCCACTACATTCGAGCACTGTCATGTAATACAAGTAGGGGGTGCATGCGAAATATTTTGGAGAATCGATACTCATGCGATGCATTCCCAGCAGGGTATGGGCTCGAGTTAGCTGTGGTGTTGACAACTCAGGAGCGTTCATTAAGACGGCAATCCAAGTGGGCAGGGCGTTTCCGTGGTTTCGTTTCTAAGGGTGTCGGCCTTTTGTCTCTATTCCAATATTCCCACTTTGAAGCTGCCAGAGACAAAGTACAAAAGTGTGAGTGCGGTAATAAAGCGGGGGGTGGAAATAGGGGGAAGCGGCAGCAACAGGAAAGTCCTCAGGATTGGACGCCTTTTGTTGGTCTCCGCCCTTTGTTCCCGGGGTTCCGCTCTAGCAAGTCGAGTCCTGCCCGCTCAGGAATCCGCAAGCCTCTCTTGCTGGCTGGCCCTGCTGCTTCAAATGGGAATAAATAATGCGGGACACTCCCTTGTCAATACCAGTCGACCCTTCTTTTACATCAAGGGATTTTCAAGTCCCATTCTTGCAGGAAATGCAACCATTTCATTGCTATGCCCATTTGTCAGCAACGAAAAAAAATTAATCCTTATTGCCGAACCAAATGTGAAAAAAAATTGGCCAAGACCGGACCCAGAGTCTCATATGTTACCAAGGAAGCAAACTGATCGCATTCCATTTTTCAAGGATGAAAATGGTCTGAGGAGAAGTCGAAAAGTGAAGTGTCCCACATTTCTCCACTGGCGCATTGATTTTTTTTACTGCGTGTTTTTAAGCGTGAGCATTATACCCGCTTACTGTCGACGTAAAAGCTGCGTTACAGGGGCTGGGGAAACCGGGGAGGGGAAGTAATTACACCCTGAAGCGTGCACTGGCAACATGAAGTGGACTCACTTTTGAACGCGTGCCTCACATAGTTCCGCGCGATGGTTGGATCAAAGGCATCGAGGCTGTTACACATCAATTAAATGCTGTAGTTGCTGAAAGGGGCATATTTGTATAACCTACAGTACTCAGCAAATGATAGCTGAGTTTTTTTTTGGATGCATTCGGGCTTGATTGGGCTCTACATAGTGAAGAAAAAGCATCCCTGAATAGGAAAAGAAATGTTCGTAAAAGTTTGACCTATTTCTCCCGGCGATATCGTGTCATTTATTTGTGACATTTATCCTTAAAAAAAGAAGTACCTAGGGATGAGTGCACCAGTGTTTCCAAGAAGGCACTTTTTTGCCCGACGGAACACTCCAGCATCCATCACCTGCCCTCTGTAGACTACACAGTGACTGCCACCTTCTACAAAGTTTTCGCCAGCAGTCGGACAATGAGAAGACAGACCAAGGAGAATGAAGACGTGAAAGCGGACGTTTCTGCCGTCTCATCTTTACTCTTCGCTGGCTGAAACTTGTCTCTCGTGATGGAAATTTTCTGAAGTACAGTCGGATGTTGTGAATGGAAACTTTTTGAGAAAGAAGTTTTGCACCGCCATTGGGAGCTACTTTTGAGAATTGACTCACCATAGTGCTATATATACATCCTTCACTCAACATTTTTAACAGCAGGAAGGTTAAAAACAGGCTGGCTGCAATTGAGCCAAGTGCGGTTATTGGACCTCACCTGCCGCCGCCGCCTTGAGGAAATATCAGTTTCGCTAATTTTGTCGTGGTATGACCGTGTAATTACGGTCCATTTGCAGACGGAAGATGTGACATGAATAACATACCGTCAGAATGTATGCGACTGGAAACTTCCTTCGCTCGAGGGAGGGGGAACAAAATGTGATGTAGTGTACAGTACATACAGCGCCAGCATTTAATAGCCTGTTGGTCCGATTAAGTCAAAAGCTACCGGGAGGAGGGGAGAGCCATGAAAAAGGATAACTGGATAAAAAGCATTTAATTTATTGCCATAGCTCCGGCACAAAGTGCACTCGCTTTGGCGGAGAAAAGAGCAGTCGACTCATCTGCAATGCGGTACACCAGAGCGGGTGGTAAATAGACAGGTAGTTTGACTCCTTTTTTTTCATCCCACCTGACATTTCTTGATTCGCCAAGTTAGCTTCCTAAAGTGTTTTGGTATTCATTGGCGAGATGTTTTTTCCCCTCAGCGAAAGTTTGCTATTAGGTGTTAATGAAGCCAGATGCAAGTGATTTCAAAACTTCCTGGCTTCTAGAAGAATGCTGCCTAGATTTTACCCCTAGCAAGTTTGTCCATCAAACACAAATGTGGCGTCGGAAGTCAGACATGGATGCATTTCGCGTTGCGGGTTACACCCCGAACGTGCGAAGGAGAAGAAACGTGAGTTTTAACATCAGCCACTTTGGGAGTCAATCTCGTATATTATCCCGGCAGCGGGATCAGAAGACGTTGCAAGAGTACCTGCTTCAGACCATGAATCTGGGAATGGTTTTTATCCACGTCATAAAGAAGGAGCCTCGGGAGTGATGTGAGGAACTTGTAAGATGGCATAATCCGGGAGGCAGGAGGGAAACCTTTATCGCTTCTGAGACCATATTAAGTATCTCTGGTGCCTTCTCGTCAGGCATAATTTGCAGAACTTTGCACTTGTAAGCCCCCGGCTGCTCTCCGGACATGTGTTGAGAGGTGGAGAACCTTAATGCCTGGCGTCAACTCTATCCTAACTTTATGATGCGTTATGCAATCTGGCTGCTGCCGGTGTATATGCAGCAATGCGCTTCAAACACAAACAACCCATCCCCACTTCATTCTCAGAAGTGTTTTCTAAAGCAGCTCGTGGTAAACACTGTGCGTGCTGTCTGTCGTCGACTCTCTTCTGCTGGAAGACCGGTTTTTAGCACCTCACTGCACTGGGGACAAAGGCATCTCCTGCCAAGTAGGCCAAACAGACTACGTCAAGAAAGGGTTGTAAAGCACACGATATGACGTCAAGCAGACCACTTGCATGGATTGTTGTGATAGCTGGATTCTGCGAGCGCGGCGTATGTTTCTTGTCGGATCTGACAGTTTTTCATACTGTTGAACAAAAGTGTTTTTTGTGGGTGTTTGGTAACGTGTCACAGGGTTGTGAAGGATCTCGTTGTGCTAGTCACGACTGGCGAGGCTGGCCATGGCGCGGTAGGATTGGAATCCACCGATTTCAACAGATTTAGAAACGCGGCGCAGCATCCAGGCTTATTTATCAGGAGAGAAGCGTCTGCTGACAGAAGTAACGCAGGCGTTGACAGCCGGTTTTATCGTGAATCGCGTTTGATGGAGTGGTCGACGAAAGTTTGAAGGATTGTTAATAGGATGAACAAATCGATGTGGATCTAACAGAGATGAATGGAACTGAAGGCCTACATATGCGTGTCCGTATTGGTTGGGCAAGGCGAGGTGCTGGTATAAAAGTAGTTTCTGCCTAAATTCACTATACTTTTCCTTTAGCTTTTACTGGCGGATACGGAAACTACACAGATGGAGAGTCTGTAAATAAATAATCACTTTAAATTATTTAATATGGGTTCTCCAAAGTTAGATTTTGGCTTCACTGGCATATATAGGGGTCGTGGAGCGAAAGAGTACTTCTGCACATACATTTATAGTAACTATTATAATTAATACAAATGTTTATTGCCCTGGAGGTTGTTCCCAGAGTTGGTGCTTTGACGAGAAAAATATTCGTACAGTTATCGGCCATGCCAGACCTAGGGCAAGGACCCCTCCGAAGCAGGAACAAGTTCAGACCGCCATTTTGATGTAACAATTAGCACTTTGATCCCGCTCCACCCTGGCACCTTACGTGCCATCAACAAGGGCCCGGGTATGTAAACTATCCGGCGGATTTGTTCTCCGGTTGCCCCAGATACTCATCTTTGTGTCGCACGGATCCTCCCAGAGTTTCACGTTAGGGATGGTTGGCGAAATCCATTGTGAATGGGCCTCGAACGGTGTTGCCTGCCGAGTCTAGTCCAGGCCCCGGGAATAAAGCGGGCAAGGATTAAGATTGTATGGCGAAGACGCCGAGCATGAAAGAGCGATGGCGAGGCGGGCAGAAGAGCGTCTTAAGGGCGTCGTTCACCTTCCGGAACGGCGCCGAGCGATTGTTATTCTCAAAGACCAAGAGAGAACGGAGAAGTTGGTGGCGGGAGAGGCAAGCAGAAGAGTTAATAACCAGGCGGTTCCATACAAGCCCCGGTGGATGCTGAATGCCATTGTGCCAAGCAAAGAGCCGCGGCGATTGAATCGACCAATTTCCACACTAAAATGCAGCAGGCGGGCGGGCGGGTGGGGGGGGGGGTGCTCCCTCCCTGCCTCCCAACCAAACCTAATGCCGGCAGCCATTTGACGAAGCGACACTCGCTTCCAATGGACCCGGAAGAAGAAAGTCGTTTCTAGATGGGGCAGTTCACCAGCTGCAGGAATGTGGCTGCCAACGAGATAGAACTGGAAGTTCTATTCGTTTGCTCGGATTTCTTCACCCGGCAGAATTAAACGGGGGTCCCGTATTTTTGGTCCGGAGCCTCATTCCCGTCCTCTGATTATTACTTCTTTGTCTGGCTGATTAGGGAACACGGGGTTGCCTGACGCTAATTCCATCCCAGTGATGTAGTTTGGACCAGGGTGGAGCCTGATATTGAAATTCTGAGAGGAAAAGATGCCGGAGTCGCACTTGGTTCTGGTCAAAAACTTTTGTCACTTTTTCTATGTGACAGTTTTTTTAGGAGGTCGGCCATTTTGTGCTCAGTGGCAGCCTTCGTTGTTCCGGAAAGAGATGAAGACAACATCTGCTACTGGGGAGGGTATCAGTCGCGTTCTGCAACGAAACTGGGGGCTCGAAAGCCCGCGGGTGGAATCCAGGGAGGTTGTGATGGATGAGGTCGCCGAGGTGTGAAATGGGACTACGATTTTGCTGGCAACCTAAAAAGACGACCAAGGCTCGGTCGAGGAGAAAGAGAGAGAGAAAAAGGCCAAGTTCTCTTGAACAGGCCATCTCGTTGTGGAGCAGGTCGATGGGGAATTTTTCACCTGGAGGAGGAATGGACCATATTCTTGGAAGAGAAGTGGCGGGTAGGGGGCCGTGTAATCCTTTAAAAGGACAGGTCTTTTGGCCGATTGAGCCAGGAAATAGGATTTCACGGTAGACATATGACACGGGCATTTTGGGAACATCTGAGCACGAGTGTCTATTAGCGAGCACGCGCCTGATGTAGCCAACTGCTCTCCCCCCAGTTATAACTACAAAATTCGCCAAAGTTGCGGGTGGGCACACCGTGTAAAAATAATTTTGGCGGTTCAAAAAATAACCCACAAACCTATAGGATGTTCTGTCAGTGCATTAACAAAGGGCACAATCGCTACGCAAACAAACCCTTGCAGTGGAGAGGGGGGAAAAAGGGAGAGAGAGTACGGGAAGCAGACCCGTACAATTGTCTCTCATGCAGTTGCTCTCTCCAACATAAACAATCAGGGACACGAATTATTTCGGTGGGGCACGGAGGGAAAACAAAGCCTACGTGTAATTTGGTGTTTGAACGGCGTTTATGCGGCACAGGGGAAAAAAAAAGACTTGTGCAAACTGTTTGTAGTGCATTTGTGTTTGATCTGTTCATTTGATGAGCTCCACTTTCACCCTCTCGCGTGGGTGACGTGGGGACAAAAGCATGTCTCTTGAATGGTGTTCTGGTCCTGGTCTGCGGCCTGCTAGGGTCAACCGACTTGTGTCACAGATAGGGACAGTTTCTGTCCGACTGCCGCCGTGTTTCTTCCGATCTGAAAATGTCGCGAACCGCAGAGCTTATCATCTGGCTGGGAAGCTTGGACTGGTACGCTATTGTTGGCTGGTTTTAAAAAAAAGTGAGTAACATTCCACCCTAATGATTTTCGTCAAAAAATGTCATAGCGTGTTTCACGTCCAATATACCTTTTCGTTTGTACGATGTCATTTGGATGAAAATGTATATCGGAGGTGATTTCATTGGACGTAGACGTCATTGAATGAAAATTGTCTGGGATAAGTGTTATGTAACCCGCATGTAGCCGCAACATTTGCATGAGAAGCGCTATCGAGCAACTTCAGGCTCCATTTGGCATCTGTCGCATGCAACCATGTAATTGATAGTAATGGGTATCCACAAACAATTCCCTCCCATTCAATAGAACGTCATTTCCTTCCACCTTAGGCAGTATTATTCCCCTCCCGAGAAAGATCGTTTCCCAATAGCTTCCGGTTCGATGCGAGACAAATTTCTGAGAGGGGAAGTCATCTTATTTCAGCCATTCTGGGGAAAGACGTTCGGATCCGTGCTGGATTAATTCCGGTTGCCATTTAGAGTCTGTGGGAATCTCCTGCTCTGGGAATTTATGACGGTCAGTGTCTAGGAGGAAGAGCGTGGAATGGCTCGTGCTTGATAGAAATTATCGATTGAGTCAGAGGGGCCCCAAGTTGGTCCCAAGTCTCAGACTAGCCCTTCGGAAAGCTCGACCAAGCTCATAGCGCATAACAGGTCCTCTGTAATTCCAAGTGAACCATGAAATTGGTAATTGACGCCTCCTTAGTAGGCGACTGGTTGCGCACCTTATTTTTAGCCATCTTCGCCGCCCAAAAGATGCTTCCTTTCATATGTGCTCACCAATGGCGTCCAGTCTCATAATAAACGGCCAAATAGGCCCGTATTGATCATGTCGGAGCCAAGTGAAAAGTATTCCTCCGGGCGTGCTATGCTTGCGACCCCTAAGTCTTTGGGAGAAACACTTTTTTTTCTGGCTTGGTGTTAGTCATCGAGTATTGGCAGGCCAGCTTGTTTCGTCCTGGCGCCATGAGGCCACATTTCTCCTGCCTCTATACCCCTCCCAATCAAACATCGAGTCTCAGACACCACAGTTAGCTGGGGTCCATCAGAATGGCCAATTCATTACCGGCCGCCTTATTGGTGCGGAATTAATCAGAGGACAATGCAAGTTTGGTCAGTCGTACATGGACAGCAAAGGGAACACTGAGGGCTTGAATAGAATTGGGCCGGGGAGGTCGGAGTGATATTTTTTTTTAGGTCGGGGGAGAGGCCTTTGCCCTACATGCATCATCTGTGATTACACTGGCGAACGATACTTCAGCACTGGCCTATAAATCTACCAATAAATTCTTCTGGTGTGCAAACGGTGGCAGGAAATATAACTTCGGACTCGACAGCAGCAAAGGAGGGATTAAACCGGGACATTTTATAGCGCCTGGGAGTTGCCAGCATTTTCGTAAATATTTGGTGTGAATAACGGCGTTCAACTGTTCGGCGCCTCGGAAATATCCCGGAGCGTCCAGTTATTCAGAGCGCTAGAGAAGAAGCACTTTACAGCACGACATTCAGATGAAACGGATCAAAAATAGGCACGGAAGTAGGTTGATTTGGCGATAATTCGTATCGACTGGACACTGGCATGGTGGGCCATTTGTGCCAAATCACTGCCATCATCACCGCAGCTTCCAGTGGTGATGATCGCAGTCAAAACAGCTGCGCAGCTATCTTGTCCACAGTCATTCCTCTGTATCCAACGATTCCTCAATTATGTAACGTAGATGGGCGAAGAAGTTGCCATGAAAAGAAGCCTATTAACTGGAACGGTATATAGCAAACTGGCACATTACAAGTGTGATTTATTTTGGCTGCTGCTAAAGCCTTAATCCATCCGTTGTTCACTAGTTAATTACTGACATTGCAGTAGGGGATAATTTATTGACAAAATGTCCAGTCCATTTGAGATCTGTATACGTGTGTAAATTTGTTAATCTGGACTACTGGCTGGGCGCAGTCGCATTATTGGTTACAGTACCAGTACAGAGCCATTGCGGAACATTGTTCATTTATGCTTGTGGTCAGGTGTAGGTCATACTCTGCGTATGTTTCACCTAACCTTGAATGTGTTTTCCGCTGTACAAAATACAATCAGCATATTCCGGCAAAACAGCTGGTAATCAGCACGAGTAGACATCGGTCACGCTGCAGCTAAATTTAAAACTCAATATTGCGTGGGGCGCGTCGTAAAATAAAGCGTTAACAATTCCGCATGTTTTGCTTGCAGGGAAAAAGGCCGTGCCAAAATGGTCCCCGAGGGAATGGGAATGGGTGTCGGAACAGCCTGATGGCCAGAAGCAAGAGAAACGCCGCTGCCATATTCCTAGTTTTTTTTTCTTTATTTCTTTCCCTTCGGCTGCTTGAGATGGGTTGGGCAAGCTTTATTGGCCTACCGAGGCCATTCCCGAAAAGGTGCACTGCTTTACGAGCAATTTAGGTACCGGTCGCGCTTCCACTTTTATCATTCGGATAGATGCTAAGGTCTCAATGGCTGAATGCCTGATCCTAATGAGAACCACACGCGACCCTCGATGACGGATTTATTTCGTCCACAACATGGCGGCTCTCTGCCCACAGGCAACATGCAAAAATTCTGGCTCGTAAAGAGGGACGAGACGTGGAATAACTTTATGCCTGGACCATCTGCCGATTGGTAATGTGCAGGAATAAAAATGGTATGGCGATCGCAGAGTATAAACAAGATTCGCCCTCTCTTTATCGCGGTCTATGCTCCCGGAGCCTGTTATCTCCTGCCATGTATAGTCCGATCAAGATTCTTTGGAATATTACAACTACCGCGTAACTTGTCATTAGTTGTCTGTACTAGTTAGCCGAGCAGTATGTGCGGATAGCTGATGTGTTTTCAGCGCAACTTTGGTCCAACCCATGAGTGCTGTGACAATGCTCCCGCCCTCATTGCTGATTCAGCAGCATTTGTGCGGTTCGAAAAAGGCTGGGCCGCTAATTATTCTAAATCAACGATAATTTAGACTTATGCGGGGTTTATTCACCTGGAATGAGGATTAATGGGGCGCGTACGCCACTAGATTTGTACCAAACTCATTGGCGTGGATGCTGCTGGGGGAGAAAAAAAAAAGAGCAGATCTCATGGGTGGAATCAGTCGTTGGCCAGTTTTTTTCCAGTCTTCTATGCACGTGACCACTGCTATCTGATTAATGGAATGAGGCTTGAAGAGGGCTGTCAACATGAGGGTCCCAAAAACTCTACAACGTAGACGTTATCAGGGCCGTGCAAGGAAAATATGCCAAGACGTAACGCAGACGTGACTGTCGCGGTGATTAATTTATCGCCGCGGAAGTTGTGAAGCGTAGAGGGCCAAGACTTGCGAGATTTGCCTTTGGTCTCTTGGGGAGGGGAGGGGGGGACTCCCTACCCCACGATTCGTTTCACACTGTGCCACTTCACCAATTCACTTTGGCTGTTTCGATAACGAGACATTTTTTTGCCAGCCGAGCGAAACACCACACGCTGTGTATGCCGTGGATTGCGAAATGGCTTCCAAAATTAACCTTTCCGGCATTGTCCTGTGTTGCGTGTGCACCATGCGGACCTTTATGGCCCCGAACATAACTTTTAAACCACCTTAGTGCTCTAAAGTGCTGTTTAATGGCGGTTTTAAAAAGTTGCAGTGTGTGGACAATGTGTTCGCGCCTTGAAAGAGACTCGTGGCTTGATCCCTTATCAGCGAGTGTAGAAAAAGGCACATGTGAGTGTTACAGTTACATACTACTTCGTCCAAACCATTTTTGTCTTACGGAATTCGCATCAAAAGACCACAGACCCAACTGCAGCACTGAGGGTAGACCATGGACCGTGGATTCTTGCTATTGTTATGTTTCTTGTTGACAACCCCATAGTCTACTATCAAGCGCTGCATATTGGGCCTTTGGTTTCTGAAGGGGAATTTTTTGACGAAATGTCGCTTTGGTTGTATTGGACTATAATTCCGCGGATGAAATGTCTGATTTGCACGAAAAGGTGCATTGGACGGGAAATTCGTAGAATGAAATAGAATCTGGATTGAATAATTTTACTGGAGGGAAAGTATAGGGGAAAATTATTCGGGCCAAGTGATAAGTGTATCAACAATTCTTTTTGAACCGTTGCGTTGGTTGAACTGATGGTACACCCGTGAAGTTACACCATTCGGACAGCTAAAGAGACGATCGCGATCCGCCAGTGGATACTACTTGGTAGCAGCGGCGTAACAACGTATTTCAGTTGAGGGGGGGGG